>WWET01001524.1:139581-152432 GCA_011038615.1 Limnodynastes dumerilii | reverse complement strand
GGTGGTCCTGCGGCGGGGGGGGGGGGGGGGCAGAGGGGGCAGTCCTACCCCCATGAATTTTGTAGGAGGGGCAAAGACTGTGTTTTGCCCCTTTATGAACTTCTGCACAAAGGTGAATGAGGATGAATGAAGTGAAAATGGGAATGAAATGATAATAACTTTATTTGAACTCGTCAACTGTCGTCACTTCTGTTTAGCAAAAATAAAGTTGTCTTCATGTATGTTCTGTGTACATTTTTTCTTGCAAGCGCTTTTTTCTTTCTTTCTTAGAATCCCCACTCATTTTACTATCACGATTTGCAGTAAGAATAAGCAGACACAGGAGACCAGAAAGCGATACTTCTTATTGACTTTTCTCATTGTTGCCAGATCATTGGGTAAACATTGATTGCCTCAAGTGTCGTAGAGAGTCATGGGTCCCAGAGCAGGTTTATGTAACGTCACCTCTTCCCCCCCAGTGTAGCTGTACCTTCATGCTACTTTCTGAATTTATATTTATTCTGTTATAACTACCAAATGTTCTTTAATATAGCCTTAGTATACAAATGAATTGATTGATTGATTGATTTATTAGCTTATTAAACAATTGCTAAGTGTTCCGTTCATAAACATTTAATAAACAACTTGTATTGATATAAAACTATTCCCTTTACTTATCACTATTCACTTTACTTTTACCCTGAATTTCATGCAGTGCGTCCAGTAACAAACATGAGATATAGCAATTTCAATTTATCGCATATACCATAATGTATAAATACATTTTTATACCAAAATAAACAATTAACCTGGAGTTGGACAACCCCACAAACACTGACGAAAATTAACATAGGAGTCTCTGCATATCTACAGTCACTGTCACAACTATCAAAAATTACTTGCAAAACACAAGAAAAGGGGGCTCCAGGCCCTATAGTAGTCCTTGGCCTTTTGCGCCCCCATGGATGTGTGTGATGTAATTGTCGTAGGAGTTTCTAAAAGTATCCGGATCCAGGTTTTACATAATCTTGGGTTTTTGCTGGTGTTATGAAAGGTACCGGCAGGGCCGGTGCTAGGTCCCTGGGCACCCTAGGAGAAGTTTGGCCTGACCCCCCCCCTGCACCATACCGTGTCCCCCCCCCCCCCCCCCTGCACCATACCGTCTTTATATGCGCCCCTTCATATGCCCCTTCAGGCCTCTATGCCCCCTTCATATGCTCCTTCAGGCCTCTATGCCCTCTTCATATTCCCCTTCATGCCTCTAATTAGGTATTACAGGGCCCTCCCCAGTTTTAATTAGATATTGCAGCCTCCCTCCTCCCTAGTTTTACTCATATATTGCAAACCCCCTCCCTAGTTTTACTCATATATTGCAGGCCCCCTCCCTAATTTTACTCATATATTGCAGGCCCCCCTCCCTAGTTTTACTCATATATTGCAAACCCCCTCCCTAGTTTTACTCATATATTGCAGGCCCCCTCCCTAATTTTACTCATATATTGCAGGCCCCCCTCCCTAGTTTTACTCATATATTGCAAACCCCCTCCCTAGTTTTACTCATATATTGCAGGCCCCCTCCCTAATTTTACTCATATATTGCAGGCCCCCCTCCCTAGTTTTACTCATATATTGCAAACCCCCTCCCTAGTTTTACTCATATATTGCAGGCCCCCTCCCTAATTTTACTCATATATTGCAGGCCCCCCTCCCTAGTTTTACTCATATATTGCAAACCCCCTCCCTAGTTTTACTCATATATTGCAGGCCCCCTCCCTAATTTTACTCATATATTGCAGGCCCCCCTCCCTAGTTTTACTCATATATTGCAAACCCCCTCCCTAGTTTTACTCATATATTGCAGGCCCCCTCCCTAATTTTACTCATATATTGCAGGCCCCCCTCCCTAGTTTTACTCATATATTGCAAACCCCCTCCCTAGTTTTACTCATATATTGCAGGCCCCCTCCCTAATTTTACTCATATATTGCAGGCCCCCCTCCCTAGTTTTACTCATATATTGCAAACCCCCTCCCTAGTTTTACTCATATATTGCAGGCCCCCTCCCTAATTTTACTCATATATTGCAGGCCCCCCTCCCTAGTTTTACTCATATATTGCAAACCCCCTCCCTAGTTTTACTCATATATTGCAGGCCCCCTCCCTAATTTTACTCATATATTGCAGGCCCCCCTCCCTAGTTTTACTCATATATTGCAAACCCCCTCCCTAGTTTTACTCATATATTGCAGGCCCCCTCCCTAATTTTACTCATATATTGCAGGCCCCCCTCCCTAGTTTTACTCATATATTGCAAACCCCCTCCCTAGTTTTACTCATATATTGCAGGCCCCCTCCCTAATTTTACTCATATATTGCAGGCCCCCCTCCCTAGTTTTACTCATATATTGCAAACCCCCTCCCTAGTTTTACTCATATATTGCAGGCCCCCTCCCTAATTTTACTCATATATTGCAGGCCCCCCTCCCTAGTTTTACTCATATATTGCAAACCCCCTCCCTAGTTTTACTCATATATTGCAGGCCCCCTCCCTAATTTTACTCATATATTGCAGGCCCCCCTCCCTAGTTTTACTCATATATTGCAAACCCCCTCCCTAGTTTTACTCATATATTGCAGGCCCCCTCCCTAATTTTACTCATATATTGCAGGCCCCCCTCCCTAGTTTTACTCATATATTGCAAACCCCCTCCCTAGTTTTACTCATATATTGCAGGCCCCCTCCCTAATTTTACTCATATATTGCAGGCCCCCCTCCCTAGTTTTACTCATATATTGCAAACCCCCTCCCTAGTTTTACTCATATATTGCAGGCCCCCTCCCTAATTTTACTCATATATTGCAGGCCCCCCTCCCTAGTTTTACTCATATATTGCAAACCCCCTCCCTAGTTTTACTCATATATTGCAGGCCCCCTCCCTAATTTTACTCATATATTGCAGGCCCCCCTCCCTAGTTTTACTCATATATTGCAAACCCCCTCCCTAGTTTTACTCATATATTGCAGGCCCCCTCCCTAATTTTACTCATATATTGCAGGCCCCCCTCCCTAGTTTTACTCATATATTGCAAACCCCCTCCCTAGTTTTACTCATATATTGCAGGCCCCCTCCCTAATTTTACTCATATATTGCAGGCCCCCCTCCCTAGTTTTACTCATATATTGCAAACCCCCTCCCTAGTTTTACTCATATATTGCAGGCCCCCTCCCTAATTTTACTCATATATTGCAGGCCCCCCTCCCTAGTTTTACTCATATATTGCAAACCCCCTCCCTAGTTTTACTCATATATTGCAGGCCCCCTCCCTAATTTTACTCATATATTGCAGGCCCCCCTCCCTAGTTTTACTCATATATTGCAAACCCCCTCCCTAGTTTTACTCATATATTGCAGGCCCCCTCCCTAATTTTACTCATATATTGCAGGCCCCCCTCCCTAGTTTTACTCATATATTGCAAACCCCCTCCCTAGTTTTACTCATATATTGCAGGCCCCCTCCCTAATTTTACTCATATATTGCAGGCCCCCCTCCCTAGTTTTACTCATATATTGCAAACCCCCTCCCTAGTTTTACTCATATATTGCAGGCCCCCTCCCTAATTTTACTCATATATTGCAGGCCCCCCTCCCTAGTTTTACTCATATATTGCAAACCCCCTCCCTAGTTTTACTCATATATTGCAGGCCCCCTCCCTAATTTTACTCATATATTGCAGGCCCCCCTCCCTAGTTTTACTCATATATTGCAAACCCCCTCCCTAGTTTTACTCATATATTGCAGGCCCCCTCCCTAATTTTACTCATATATTGCAGGCCCCCCTCCCTAGTTTTACTCATATATTGCAAACCCCCTCCCTAGTTTTACTCATATATTGCAGGCCCCCTCCCTAATTTTACTCATATATTGCAGGCCCCCCTCCCTAGTTTTACTCATATATTGCAAACCCCCTCCCTAGTTTTACTCATATATTGCAGGCCCCCTCCCTAATTTTACTCATATATTGCAGGCCCCCCTCCCTAGTTTTACTCATATATTGCAAACCCCCTCCCTAGTTTTACTCATATAAAAAAAAAAAAAAAGGTGTAAGTGCAGCTCTGGATCAGCTCCATTGTCTATATCAACACCTGTGGCTCTCCAGGTGTTGTGAAACTATGAGTACCAGCATGCTTTGTAAAGTATAAACTATGGCAATGCAGTCCCAGACCTGGTCTATATGTATTTCTGGGACTATCTTGGACAGAACTTAAGCTAGGGTTCTGGACACATTAAGTGAGGGGGGAGTGACCTGGGAGTTAATTTCCCTCTCACGTGCGCACTTTCAGATGTCTGTGCGTATGGAACACGGTCTGGATAGCGCACTGGAGTCTGACCTCCACTGCTGTGTGTGGTTTTCCGAGTGCAGTGGCAGTAATGATTGAATGTTGGATCTCAGCAGCATCCTAACTCTCCTGTATGTATGGGACTTATGAGCGCAAGACCCTGCCTTAATGTCCTTCTGCTGTCATGACGAAAATTGGACATATATCGGATATTAGGATTGTAAGTAAATTGTACGGTATGGGCTGCATTAAATGCGTACGTACGACAAGACATAACGTACGACCAGAGACACGCAAGGAAAAGTTAACCCATAAGTCATCTAAGTTACATGGATGCGAGGGGGTGCCAGTGGGCCACTTGTGAGAATAAGTGGTTGAACGGACCCCTGATTGACTTAAGGCAGGCTTATGGCAGCGTAAACTGCCCGCACGAGGGAGGGGAGAGACAGGGGGAAGTTCACCCCCCTCTCTCTATCGGACGGACAGGCCGCCGCACATACGGAAAGCAAGCGGGGGTCTGGATCCGGCCCTTAATCACCAATACATGAATATTGCACAGGAATATATATTTAATAAATAGAAGGATATACACATATGTCTCTGCCTTCGTGACATCTACTGTTGTATAATTGGTTGCTAGATCAACTAAACAAATACACATAATAACCAAAAACAATGTAAGGAAGAAAAGTGTTGCGTGTGTATATGGGATACACAATCATTATTGAAGTAGTTAATCCCATTACAGCATGCCCTATTAGCATAGGAACTAGGAGCATGCCTTATTATACATAGCAACTTTACATTCTAAAAATGTAATCAAATGTAAATGTATTATTATTATTAATGTTTAATGTTTAATGTAAATAATGTATTATTTATTATTATTAATGTTTATAAGGCACTACAAAGTATCCTCAGTATACAATAAGAATATATAAATTGGATACAATAAAATAAACATATGTAGAGGATAAAAATATGGGTGATAACATAGGCAAATATAAAGTAAATGAGGAGACAAAAGAATGTAGAGGGTTGGGGGATTAGGAGTTAGAAAGATAGAGGGGAGTAGGGAGAGAGGTTAGGATGAGGAAGGGTAAGCTAGTCTGAAGAAGCGGAATTTAAGGAAGCACTTAAAGGCTTAGAGGGTGGCGGGTTGTCTAATAGACTGAGGTTGGTTATGCCAGTGCAGGGGAGCAGCACGGGAGAAGTCTTGGATGCGGGAATGAGAGGTGGTAATCAGGTGGGAGGTGAGGCGGTGGCTGGTGATAGAGTGAAGGGGCCAGGAGAGTGTATGGATGGAGATATGGTAAGAGAGGTTGGGTGCAGTGCAGAAGGAGTGAGCCTTGTAGGTGGTGGGGAGTTTGAAGAGAATTCTGGAGCATACAGGAAGCCAATGTAAAGATTCACAGAGGGGAAAGGTAGAGGTGGAGCGGTGGGAGAGGAAGATTAGTCAAGACGCTGCATTAGGTATGAACTGGAAGGGAGCAAGGCGGACCAGTGGGAGACCAGAAAGGAGGAGGTAAAAGTAGTGGAGTCATAAGATGACAAGAGGGTGAATAAGGGTTTAGTGGCACTAGTGGAGAGGAAGGGTCTGATGTGTGATGTGTTGTGGAGATGAAATGGCAGGATTGTGAGAGGGTGCAGATGTGAGTGGTGAAGGAGAGGGAAGAGGATGACACTGGGTTTCGGAGGAGGAGGTGATTATGGTGATGGAGATGGTGGGGGTATAGGGAATGCTTGGGGGAGGGAAGGCTATAATTTCAGTTTAATCCATATTAAGTTTTATGTTTAATGCTGGGACATCCGACAGGAGATGACTGTGAGGCATTCTGAGACCTTAATATTTACTGCAGACTTCATATCAGGTATTACCGTGCTGATTAGAAGACTCACTAAAGGGCCCATCCAGAGCTCAGTGTAACAGAAAAAACAGGTACAAAAAACAAACAAAATTATTTGAGACGTTTCAAAGCTTAACCCTAAATTAGAGTTAAAATTTAAATCTTTTGGGTATTCGTGTGCGATAAGTACTTTTGGTGCAGTATGCTAGGTGGCAACATATTTTTTGGCTGTAGATCTATTTTTTAAGTCTACATTCATACGCTCATAGAGATCTTCTAGACACGTCTGATTTGCCCGGATAGCGTTGTATGACCAGCATAAGTCAAGTCACGGCTCCCCAATAATTGCTGATATAAACAGGTCTATGCGGAAGGGCACGTACAGAATGGCAGATCATATATAAGGACTTTGGAATGCCCTTACTGTACATTCACCATTCTGGATACCACCCACCATGCATTCCTCATACCCACCTTCAAAAATACGCATGTGAAAGCATTTCAATGAAAGTATGTGGGCGCGACTAACATGAATCGCACGTATGGAGGACACGTACGCACGCAACTGCTCATGGAAAGTTACAAGTGGTCCATGGAGGCGGAAGTCACCGACAGCATTGCCGAGAGAGGGGAGTGTCATGGGTGTGAGGGGGTTTGGCCTGCACCGGCCGTGCGTATAATTGCGTTCCTTCAAGGAAATGGTTCTCTGAATATGGCCCTTAAGCCTTAAGTCACACTTGCGTGTCAGCGCTCCTTCCAACCACTGATCTGCTGGTAAGTTGGAAATCCATCCCACACTGTAAAATATACATGCTGCCCCCGCCCACCTCGGCGTGCGGAGGGGAAGCACTGCCCTTTTTTTTATTAAATTCCATCATACGGAACAAAGTTCTAACGTAACGTGACATCTGGAGGGCACATGCTCCCTCCACTCCATACTGCCCACTTTCACACTTTGGGCCTGATCTAGACTTAATAACGATGGCTAATTTACGCACATGGCATGCATAAATCTGGCTGTGGGAACACATTGCGCATGCCCACGGCAGATGTTACGCATCGTAACTTGTACGTAACTCCGTACGATAGGGCGTGACAGCCCTTCGCAAGCTGATTATACGCATTGTGGGTGGAGGGAGACATTTAAATGGTACAGTATGGGCGGAATTAGGTGCTTACGTACAACAAGGTGATACATACGACCAAAGATACGCAAGGAGAAATTAGGGCAGGATTCTGAACACGTAAGTCAGTTAAGTTACGTGCATGCGAGGGGAGTGTCAGGGGGAGGGCATTATACTTAGTAGCGCATAACTCGGGTACACTTGTATACGTAAAATGACCTTAAGTCTGGATCAGGCCCCTTTGTCTGTGTAAGTGGACTATCATTCTCATCTGTGGTTCCAGCCCCTAGTTACTAAAACTTTTTAAATGCAAAATGAAAGTATTAATAGATGTAACAGGTTTATCATTTATTTTTTTTAAGAGATAAAGTGTGTGAGTGTATATATAAGTGTGTGTGTGAGTGTGGGTAGGTGTGTGTGTGTGTGTGTGTGTTTGTGAATGTATATGTGTGTGTGGTGGAGCAGGGTAGGTATATTCCATTGTTACCTCTGGAGCATTCTTTGCTTGGAAAACACCTCCTCTGAGTTTCTATGGAAAGAAATGTCTATAAATATGTGATAGCTTCTAGATACATAATTACAGGCACTGTAACCTGTAACCAGTCCAATCACAACACATCATCATGATCGTCGCTCTTGCGTTTCTCTGCCTCATCTGCAGCTTACTGGACACAGGTAAGAGAGTTCAATTCAAAAGCTTAATACATTATATGATTGCAATAGTCTGCAGCGGGCATTTAACAGCTGTGTATATTTACAGGTGGTTTCAACTTTTGGTTTATTTTTGAGGGCACTTAGTTTGAATAAAGTACATAATCATAAAATATCATTTATAAGTAATGAAAAACACAATAAGTGAAAAAAAAATATATGTATATATCTTTAGATTAAATAACTGGTTGTTTTTCTTGTTTTTTCCTCATTTTCCTTTGTCTTTTTATGAAAAGTCACAAATACAGAGAACTTTACTTATCTTTATCAGAATTTCATTGATAAGAATTAGAATACAGCTGTTCTCTTTATAAAGGTTGCGCTCTCTCTCTTTTCTAAACCAAACCCTTATGCTGCTTTCACATCACCAACTCTGAAAAACCCGGGTCTGCCCTGTCTAGCAACTGTCAATCATTGTAGAAATGAGCTCTTATTGGCTGCTTCACATGTGCTTTTACAGTGAATGTCATTGTTTTAATGGACTTGAAATGAATGCAGAAATGGCAACATTGATTTTGACATTTGAAGTATTGATTAAAAAAGGGAAAAACCTTTTAAGATTTGATGTGCTTTATTTATGTTGCTAAGGATGACAGGGCATGCTGGCACTTGTGGTTTTCCAAACACTAGCATGCCTTGGCATCCTTGGGCATACTGATGGTTGTAGCACTACAAGCATCAGCTCTTTTTGTGAGATCCGATGCTACAAACAGATTTGTTTACTGTTGCCATAGCAACAGTAGACAAATCTCACCAATCGGGAGGCAATGTAAAAAACCTGGGTTGCAAAACAACCCTGGACCTTTCACATCACCACCCTTCCCAGGTAGAACCTGGGAAAAACCCTTCTTTTTTCCCGGGTCGAAAATCCGGGTCTTTTGACCCGTGTCGACCGGAAGTACACCTTTCACATCACCACCAAATTCCCGGGATTTTGCAGAGACCCGGGTTTTTTGTGAAAATCCCGGGTATTTGGTGGTGATGTGAAAGGGGTATAAGTGATCATTTATGTTTCAATGGAGAGATAATGAGCCAGATCCAAACTTAAGTACCCTTTAAGTACGATCGTAAGTATAATGCACTCCCCTAGAACACACGTAATTTAGCTGATTTCTGAGTTCCAAATCCTACCTTAACTTTTCCTTGAATATCTGAGGTCGTGCGTATCGCCTTGTCATACGTAACTGCTTAACCTCGCCCATACTGTACAAATTAAATGCCTCCTTCCACCAACAATGAGTATTTTCTGCTTGCGTAGGGATGACGCACCTCTTTGTACGTAGTTACAAACAATCAGAGTTACGATGGGTAACATCTGACATGCACATGCGTAGTACGTACAAACAGCCAAATTTACGCATGAACTATGCATATATTTTCGGTCGTACTTAAGTCTGGATCTACCCCAATGTGTATCTTCATTATCCTAAATGTCACCTAGGTTATACTACTTGTACATTACATATCATCAATGTTCTTTATATAGTAGAAGAGAATGTCTCTGTCAATGAAGTTTCATTTTATTTCCTTCCAGCGCTTGCCATATCCTGTGCCGTTTGTACATCTCAGACCTCAGCGTCATGTACAGCCCTAGAAGTAAAATGTCCTTACAGTTCTGACGTCTGTTTGTCAATGCTGTCAACACAATATACAGGTAAGACTAGGGTTTTTTTCCATTGGAAATACAGGGGTGCTCAGCTCCACCACCTTCTGATCAGCTGGTGCGTGATCTCTTATGGTTGTGGTTACAGCAGGGTTGCTGACTCTCCCGGAATATCTGGGAGACTCTGGCATTCCTCTTTATTCTGGGAGAGCAAGTCCCTGCCTATCATTACAGTAATTCCTAATGTTAATAAGGATTAGGAGGGACTTAATGAAGCTCTGTCCATGCTCAGGAATAGTATAAATAGTAGTGTAAATGGACAGTGGGTGGGGCTTTAGGCAGAACTAGGGGTGTGGGCGATAGGGGCGGCCGCCCAGGGCACCAAGCTTAAGGGGGGCACCAGAAAGTTAATATTTAATGTTAAATTGGTTTGTAATTCAGGATTAGGGGCAACATTTTTCCTTTTTGCCCCTGGCACTAAAATTTCTTGTTACGGCTCTGCTGTCAGACATGATAGAAGCTGGAGACACTGCAGTATAAAGACTTGGGCGCCGTATTCAGAGATCCGTTTTTGCGGGGAGTTCCATGCGTATTTTTAAGATCGGATGAACTGCGCATGCGTAGTAACTAAATTTACGCTATCTACGTTGATTTTACGCACGGAAGTCCATTAGGTGTGGACTTTTGAATAGCACTTTGGAACATACGTACGGAGGGGCGCGGTTGTAATCCGTCTGGAGAAAGATACGTGAAAGTGGATGGGGGGAGGCATTTAAATGAGCATTTAGTTAGATACGCATGTATGTAAGTATTATAAGCACGTAAACGCCAACTAAAAGATCAGAGTGCTCGAGAGGTCCGTAGGTCTTCAGCAACCTGTCCGTGTGAGGGGAGTGTTTTGGGTGTTGCTTTGCAACGTCCGTGCGTATAATTGCGAACCTTTCACTGACGGATCTCTGAATACGGCCCTGGATCTGGACTTCTGCTGCTGCTGTGGTGGGACCCCGGATCGTGCCAGTGGTGACGGCACGATCTTGTAAAACATTTGTGCAAGTTGCGGCCACTCCCCCCTAGGCCACTCACTTTGAGGCCACTCCCCTCGCTAAAAAGGATTTTCACCAGGTGACCCCTCTTAACTCCTCTGCACCACCTGCTTCCAGAGGATCCAGCTCCATCCTGAGAAAGGGGCTGTTATCTGATCCTAGTGAGTGGGAAAGGCCTCCTTCTCGGAAGACTGGATCTGATTGTCTACCTGCAATACTTATCTTTTATACTTCTAATTCCCTAATCATACTCTTTTCCTGTTTTAGCAAGTGGATATCCTGTAAAATTCACCTTTAAAAGAATGTGCGCGTCATATATGGAGTGTGATTTGCGGATGACGGTGAGGGATTTGCATTTCCAAACGGTTGTGGCAACGACGTGTTGTCTATTGAGTAAATGTACTCCTCTGGCTCCAGTGTGTAAGTATCTGAACTCCTATGTTTATAATGGTGTACCATGTGACCTGAATACCGGAGATTATAGACCGTATTCAGAGATCTGTTTTTTCGTGAAATTCCGTGCGTATTTTTACAATCCAATGAACGTAGTAACAAAATGTACGCAATCTACGTTGATTTTACGCACGGAAGTGCATTTAAATAATCATTTGAGGGCGCGGTGAGGGCGTGGTTAGGTAGATGCGCACGTACGGATCTATTATATGCACGGAAATACCCACTTAAAGATACAGGTGCTCGAAGCACTCTTAAGTCACTGTCAGCCTGTCCGTGTGAGGGGAGTGTCATGGGTGTTTCCTTGCTACGTCCGTGCGTATATTTGCAAACCTTTACCTGACGGATCTCTGAATACGATCCTATGTACTTGGGGGTTGAGGAACTGACTCATTCTAGTGGAGCCTCATTATTTACAGCCACAAAAAGATTCGGGGGGTTCCAGGCTATGGAGGCGTTCTTTCTATTAAGTGGGCGGTTCTCATTACGGTAGGGTGGGGATTGCGTGGCTTGAGGGAGTGGTTTAATGTGTCTAAATTTAGGGGATTTAAATGTTTGATGGTATGAAATCTCATCTAAACATCTCAAATCTAATCTCTCTTTAATATTGTTATTTTCATGACAACAAATCACAAATAATGATGGTTGGATCCAGATCTTTGCTTTCGCTGTGGTTGGAGCTCGAAAGGTCTGATGACGGATCCCAACTACATACAAAAATCTGTATGGGGAGGGGATGTATCTCCCCTCGCTGATATAGGTTTCCACTGCGTGACACCTACCTTAGCTTTTCCACACCATTTTCATATAAAATGGGGACAATGCAGCAGTTTGGATATATATGTAACAGCTGAAGAAAGTCCTGACTGTATAATTTTCATGCGTCCTCCCTCCCTCCACTCTGTCAGATTTGGAACCAGGAAGGATTTGTGGATCTAGAACGATCCAGGAACTTGTGTGTGTGTCACTTTTCCAGTAGGGGGCATTGATGAAGTTTTGACCCGATCCTATGGCTGGATCCAATGTGCAGCGTTCAGGGCCGTCTTTAGTATTTGCCGGGACCTCGTACACACCAGTGGTGTGTCATCGGGGCCCCACAGATCTGCGTTACCATCTGGCTGGTGTGCAGGGAAATTCCTGTAATGATGTTGGGCCCCAATCAGCTGCGGGCTCAGCTGGTCCCCCCCCCTGATGGCGGCCCCCGTCAACGGGCATCCGGTATCCAATTTGGCGTGCGAGCACCAGGTAGGCCGCTACGCCCTTAATAACATGGATTTCCCTACCAAGAATCCTACATTTAAATTTCAGATCTGTCCTCACTTAAAATGTGGACGGATAAGACATCTGGATAGGGCGATGTTTATTCTGTTATATTACAATACCTCCCCCTCCTACTACCGCTGTCGGAAACCCGTCTGAAGTAAAATGTGACCGGACCTGAATGTTAATATAACATAACTAGTACACAGAGTATATGGACCAGACAGAAGTATAGGAAAGCCCACACAGAGGGCTCTATTTATAGAGTTCATTTTGGAGTGATAGGGGCAGTTTTCAATAGAAAACTGCCCTTATCGCTTCAAAATGTCCTTTCTCATATTTAAAAACCCTGCATCGCCAGTGGAAACTATCATTTCCATGACGATGCAGGACTCCTTCTCCTGCCATCACGGGCCCGTTCATGTGAACGGGCTCCCCCTGTACCGCATATTTACACAGCGGTGAAGGGGTGGTGAAGCGGAGTTTCTAAC
>WWET01001524.1:116453-138809 GCA_011038615.1 Limnodynastes dumerilii | reverse complement strand
CGCTGGTGATGCAGGGAAAACACTCACCGGACATCGTGAGTCTTCACGATGAAGGTAAGTTTTTATAAATCTGGGGAGTGAAGTGTCCAGGCTCGCTGCGATGATAAGCGAGCCTGGATCACTATCACTCCCCAGATTTATGCGGTGTCCATAAATAGAGCCCTATATGTCCCTGACATTCATCCTTATGCACTGCAGTGGGAGGCCTGGAGATCTGCAGTGTGTGGGGGTCTATTTTCAGATGTAGGCTTGGGACTGACTCCCATTAGCCCCATTGTTAATTTGGCCCTGATCATTTACCCTACCAAAACAAATGCTGAGGGTATGGGAATGCTACATTTGCACTGTGCTAAGTGTTGTATTTTTGCTTGTTTTTTTTAAATTAGAAAAAAATGAATTTATTTTGAAGCTATTTTATTCATGAATAAACCGTTAGCACAGTCCCCTTGTCAGTGATGCACCAATGCATTAATACCATTTCCACATACATAACACTTATGTTTGGATCTCTGGATAAGGAAACATGACTGTGAAGTTTCTACTTTGTGATTGGCTGTAAGGTGTCCATATGCATTTTGTCATACTGATCCTGATCTGTAGTTGTGTTTGCACCTGGATCACACCTAAACCTTTCATTAGTTGGGTGAGGCTTAATGATATACAAGATACATTCTTTTTGCTAGTAACACTAGGATTTACAGTATTGAAAGGCAGGGGGCGGGACTTGAGGCCATGATTTGCATTAAATCACTGCCCCAATGACTTACAGTATTGAAAGGCAGGGGGGCGGGACTTGAGGCCATGATTTGCATTAAATCACTGCCCCAATGCTATTGCAAGAAATTACCAGGAGAAATACCCAATTTTCTGAGTCTCCCGGATATTCTGGAAGAGTCAACAACCTGGACCTAATCATACTAAATGACATTTAACTAAGTAAACAGGGGTAGATCCTGAGCTCTGCTAGCGTATTGACGTAAAACCGCTGTTTTGTATGTACTGCACATGTGTGCGGCAGATGTTATGCCACCTAACTCTTAATGTACTTACCAGCCTCGTATCAACGGCGTAACTATGAACGTAATTACGCTTCGGAGGCGGGGTGAGTGCTTAGGCACTTACATACGTGAAGCCTTTACTAACGTCAGTAATTACACTTTGAAAAGTTAAGGTAGGGTTTGGGAAGCGTAAAACAGCCAAAGTACGTACAAGCGAGGGGAGTGTCTAGGGGAGTGCCTAGTAAATACGCTACGCGATGAAACGTAACAAACACTTAGGCTGGACCTAGCCCTTAGTCACAGACTGCAAACCTACTAGATATGGATAAAGATCAGCCCCACGACAGTCATTGACGTTCACTGAGTGCATTTATTTTCTCATCTGTTTGATCTCTTGCAGTGCCTGCAGTAAACACTGTAAAGAACGACCTTCTCTGCCCAGCCTGGTACAGGTCTAATACTGTCAACTGCTCCATGAGTTATAACATAACATGTGCCGGGACTGAAAGCTACTGCTACCAATATGTGGAGAGCGATATATGTAAGTGCCAAAAGAATCAATGCCAAATCTAGGTTTTCTCCTTCTCGCTATGTTATTAGATTAGGGGTGGGCGGTATACGGGTGTTTGCCATCTAGTCACTTCTCCCACTACATTATTATAAAGCTATACATTTCCATTCACTTCCATTATTTCTATGTGTTCATACCACCACTCCTATATCTCCATACGAGCCTGCAAATCTCTCGCAAGGGCCTTGAGGCCCGTGGGTTCATGGAAACGACTTGAGGACGCAATTTGCGCCATCAAGCTCTGCCCCATCCCTGTTACAGCTTAAAAAAGGTAATTCATAGTCAAGGGGCGGCGTTTAATGGCGTGATTTGCGTAAATCATGTCATTAAGCGCCACCCCTGAGAGCATCTATGGCTTCCCTCCGGGATCTCCCAGAGGGAAGCTGTTAAAAGTCGGAAACCCTGCGCTACTTCAACTATGACCACTGGATTAGGATGTCATTAGCTTATAGAAATTGTACTCTCCATACGCCACAAGTATTTGCGCTTCGAAGGCGGGGTGAGGCATTTAAATCGTACAGTATGGGCGTGCTTAACAGCGTAGCTACGTGTGGGAAGTACGTCCGATAGTGGTTACGCAGCGTAAAGTTAAGGAGGATATGGAAAGGCACCAAAAACGCTTACATGGGAGGGGTGTGCCGGGGGGAGTGCATAGAAGGTACGCTGGCGTAAGAACGCAGCGTAGTAAAAGCGTAGCTCTGGATCTGGCCCTATGTGTCCAGAACTCTATATTAACTTTTATGCATTGATCTGTGTCCATCCGGTATTAAATAATAATAAAAGTGTAATTATGGCGCCCCCTTGCGTCTGGGGTTTCCATGGCACGTGTCCTATAAAACTCACCCTAGTTACGCTTCTGCTCTGCCAATTTCTCCAAACTGGAGCCCAGCGTGCTGCGCATCCCCTCCCAGAGCGCATTGCGCCAGCCCAGCCAGCATTTTCCGCAGCCCTGGTGCCCTTCTCCTGTTTCTCATGCAGTTAACGAAGAATCTTGGGGGCAGATTTACTAAGCTGCGGCTTTGGAAAAGTGGAGATTTTGCCCATAGCAACCCATCAGATTCTAGCTCTCACTTTCCTATTACATACTAGAGAATGTCAGCTAGAATCTTATTGGTTGCTATAAGCAACATCTCCAGTTTTCCAAACCCACAGCTTAGTAAATCTGGCCCTTGAGCTAAAGCTGCATAAGTCTGGCAGCCATCTCTAGAGCATTTAGGCAGCATTGGGTTTTGGCTCTGACTGCCCCCTCTGAAACCCATGCCTGGCGACAGTGTCACCCCCATGAGCCAATGCCACCCTAAGCATTTGCCTTCATGCCCTTAAGAATGTCTTGACTGAAGCTCCACCAGGACCTGTTAAAATATATATTTTTATTGGGTACATCAGAGCTGAAAAACCTGTAGCTTGTCTTGCTCCTGGGGAATGCCAGAGACTCATGAGGATAAGAACCACTATGGATGTACCCCCCCCCCCCCACCCCCGACAGAGAAAAGGTGCCGATTTTTACTAGAATACTTCCTAGATGTCTATCTCCATATACTTCTTGTATATTTTGCAGATGGTAATTTTGTGGAAATGATAGGATGTACCAACATTGACTTCCTCCTCAGCAGCATTCCATTATTTTTGACAAATTCTGCAATGGGCAAAGCATATTCACTGGCGTATAAAAATGGTTCTTTAACACCAAGTAAGTTTCTAATAAATCTTTTTCATTTCAAAAACCCTGAATTGTGCATTATGGAATGCACGATCTGTCTGTAACAAACCAACCTCCATTCATGACCTCTTCCTCTCCAACAACCTTAACCTCCTTGCAAAATTAGAAACCTGGCCATTAATTTTAACCAACTTTCTCAACTCGTGCAACAACTTCTTCCTCTTCAGTCTGGCTTTCGTTCGCAACACTCCATTCAAACTGCACAGACCAAGGTGGCTAGTGATATAGGACCGGATACGTGTAAAATAAGTACGCACGGATTCGCAATTATACTCACCTACGTTGCAAGGCATCACCCATGACACTCCCCTCGCACGGACAGATTTTTGATGACTTACGCGTCCATAGGGCACCCTTAACTCTATGGGCGTATTTATGTGCCTAAGTTGATTAGGTACGTGCGTACAGTACTAACCGCGCCCTCAAAAGGCCCTTTAAATGCCCCCCCACCCACTTTCACGTAACTTTGCACGTATGGAAGACAACCACGCCCCTCCATACGTATATCACTAAGTTTGATTTAGAAATCAGTGCCTAATGGACTTCCATGCCTAAATCCTACGTAACTTGCGTAAAAAAAAAAAAATTGCTGCGCATGCACAGTTACTCCGATCCTAAAAATACGCACAGAAAAAGTAGCAAAATCGTATCTGTGAATCCTGCCCATAATTACTGCTAAATCTAAAGGTCACTGCTCTCTTTTAATTCTCCTGGAACATTCTGCTGTTTTTGACACTGTTGACCAATCCCTTGGTATTCAGGACACAGCCCTTTCCTGGTTCACATCCTACCTCTCGAATAGCTCTTTCAGTGTCCACTTTTTTGGATCTACCTCTCCCACCTTTTCACTATCTGTTGGGGTACCTCAAGGCTCAGTCTTGGGTCTGTTGCTCTTTTCTATCTATACCTCTTTCCTTGGACAACTAATAAACTCATTTTGTTTTCAGTATCATCTCTATACTGACGATACACAAATCTACCTTGATCTACCCCTGATCTATCACATTCTGTGTTGGCCCGTGTAACTGAATTTCTTTCTGCCATATCATCCTGGATGTCCTCACGCCATCTCAAACTCAATCTTTCAAAAACAGAGCTATTAATATTTCCTCCTGCCAAAAAAAGCTACCCATACAGTCTCTCTATTTCTGTTGACAACACTGAAATATTCCCTATGTTTCAAGTTTGGTGCCTAGGTATTACACTTGACTTTGTGCCCGCATACAATCTGTTTCTAAATCCTGTTATATAGACCTAAAAAACATTTCCAGAATATGAAAATATCTCTCACAAGGCACTGCTAAAACTCTCATTCATGCACTAATTATCTCCCGCATTGATTACTGCAATGCCCTTCTTATTGGACTCCCACAATATAAAATTACCCCTCTACAGTTTATATTGCATGCAGAAACAAGACTGATTTTCCTTGAAAAATGTTCATCTAGACCTAGTCCACTCTGTCAGTCTATACATTGACTGCCTATATACTACAGAATCAAATACAAAATCCTCTTACTAACCTAACAACACTGCACCTGCATACATATCCTCACTTGTGTCAAGATATATCTCAGCTAGTTCTCTCAGATCCTCACAGGCAGGGCCGGCGGACCCGCTCCGCGGGGGGATGCAGTGCATCCCGGCGTCATGCTAGGTAGGCGCCGGACATCCTCATCGCTCCCTGCTATGGATGCTGCAGCAGTCATACAGGACGTTCCTGTATGAGCTGCCGCAGTAGTTACATAGAGCACTGCTCTATGTAACTGCTGCAGCAGCTCATACAGTAGCTTCCTGTATGAGCACTGCAGTGTGCTGCCTGTGAGCGCTGCCTGTATACAGCGCGTGTCACGCTGGCCGGCCAGCACATCCCGCCCACCCCGTCTCAGACGTCTGTACTTGCCGCTGGGAGAAGGGAACAGCGCCGCAGAGGTGGAAGACAAGGTAAGTAACAAGGGAGAGGCTGAAGAAACTTGTGGGGAATACTTAGAGGGCGGGAGGAACATATGGGGGAATACTAAGGGGCTGTAGGAACATAAGGGGGAATACTGAGGGGGGCTGGAGGAACATAAGGGGGTATACTGAGGGGCTGTAGGAACATAAGGGGGAATACTGAGAGGACTGGAAGAACATAAAGGGAAATACTGAGAGACTGTATGAACATATGGGGGAATACTGAGGGGGGCTGGAGGAACATAAGGGGGAATACTGAGGGGCTGGAGGAACATAAGGGAAATACTGAGGGGCTGGAGGAGCATAGGGGGGAACACTGAGATGGCTGGAGACCGCATACACGCAATCTACGTACCGAAACGATACGTAGATTATGCACAATAGTTACTACGCATGCGCAGTAGCTATCTTTCGGCAAATTATGGATGTGTGTGTAAGACAGCCGTAGTTGAGGATCCAGCCCTATATGCACACAGTAAGTAAGCAATTTTACCACATTATCTGTTCCATTCCTCACTAGCTTCTGTCATCTGAATGTCTACAACTAAGAACTAAAAAAAGCTAAAGCTTCCAAAGTAACAAAATTTAATTTTGAATTATTGTATAGTAAAATTATTATTTTGTAAAATAATGACCACAAAATTCCATACTGAATTGACAAAAAAAACGTTGTGGTTCATCTAACTAGTCCATTTAATATATATGAAGGGACAGTATGACCAATATAATTAATCTTTCCACTTTGTTTTTCTCTAGGTAATTTCCTGTACTGTCACAAGAACATAAGCTCAATAAATTTAAGTGAGCTTTATAATCCTTACTTGTGCTTACCCAATGAGGATGTCTGTGTAACAGAGACTATTCAGACTACGAATGGTAATTGCTTTCTCAAATCCATGATTCATAATATAGGACCAGATCATGACTGGAGCGTAAAAATAAATGTATCCTATGTATGGTAAAACACCATGCAAATAATAATAGGTTAGTATGTAATCCAGATGGAAATGCAACTATAGTATTTAGCTGTATATTTTATTATTATTATCGTTTATTTATAAGGCGCCACAAGGTGTCCGCAGCACCGTACAAAATACAGTACAGACATACAGGGTAGGGAAGGACAGCATAGTATATATTAAAATACAATGGCCCAGATCCAGAACTACGCTTCTGTGCGAATTTACGCCTGGCGGACACGTAAAATCGCGATTTTGTATGTACTACGCATGCGCACTACAGATGATACGCCACGTAATGTAACGTAACTCTGAGCGTATGGGCCATTCACGTATTAGTTGCGTAAATTCGTATGTGTGGGCGTGCCAATTTTATGTGTGCCAAAAGTACGTCTAAAATACACAATGTAGGCGGGGGTTTTCATTTAAAGTGTACAGTATGGGCGTGCTTAGCTGCGTAAGTCCGTGTTGCCCATCTGTACGTGTGCGGACGACAGCGGATAAGTATCCCCATCATGTATATCCAGCACCCAGTATCCCCATCATGTGTTTCCAGCACCCAGTATCGCCCATCATGTCTCTCCAGCACCCATTCCCCATCATGTCTCTCCACCTCCCAGTATCCCCCATCATGTCTCTCTAGCACACAGTATTCCCATCATGTCTGTCCAGCACCCAGTATCCCCCATCATGTATATCCAGCACCTATTATCCCCATCATGTCTGTCCAGAACCCAGTATCCCCCATCATGTCTGTCCAGCCCCCAGTATCCACCATCATGTCTGTCCAGCACCCAGTATCCCCATCATGTCTGTCCAGAACCCAGTATCCACCATCATGTCTGTCCAGAACCCAGTATCCTCCATCATGTCTGTCCTGCACCCAGTATCCCCATCATGTCTCTCCAGCACCCAGTATTCCCCATCATGTCTGTCCAGCACCCAGTATCCCCATCATGTGTATCAAGCACCCAGTGTCCACCATCATGTACGTCTAGCACCCAGTATCCCCATCATGTGTATCCAGCACCCAGTATCCACCATCATGTCTATCCAGCACCCAATATCCCCCAACATGTCTGTCCAGCACCCGGTATCCCCATCATGTCTGTCTAGCACCCAGCATCCCCATTATGTATGTCCAGCACCAAGTATATCCATTTTAAGCCCTATTACTTGCCTTTGAAGTCTTCTCTTCTGGCTGCTGCCTCTCCTCCGCGGCGGCTCTGCTTTGAATGACACTGATGTGACCTCAGGTCACTCCAGTGTCATTCTGTGAGGGGTAGGAGCTGTGCACTCTGCATCTGCCTGTCACACAAATGGATGCCACTGTGAAGCTCTGTAAGGCACTCTCATCAGAGTGATGGCGTCCATCTCAATGCTGGCATGCAGGGAGCGGGGGGATGAGTGCCTATCCAGCATGGCGCCTGGATGCACTGCATCCCCCACAAAGCGGGTCCCACCAGCTCTAACTTTGTGGGAGGGAAGAACTTACAGAAGACATAAGGAGGGTGAAGGAAGTGGACTGCTGGTGTGAGTGGAGGAGAGGGGGAAGGAAAAGAAGGGATAGATGAAGGATGCAGTGAGGATGTTAAGTGGAAGAGGGGTAGGCTAGCCTGAACATGTGCGTTTTTAGTGAATGCTAGAAGACCTGCACTGTGTATACTTGGGTTAAAGTTCAAGTCTTAACTGAGATACGCTACGCCATGGGTTTTAACAAGTGTTTTGTTACCACTGGGGTTACCTAGACCACTGTTGGGTGGTACTCAGGGCATTTGGGCAAGGTACAAGGAGATACTAGAATAAAATGGACACAATACAAGAAGTCACAATGCCAAATAACTGAGGACATAAATAATAAAATATCTTGGGGACTCAATGGCATATGTAGAAAATGGACCTAAAAATCACTGAAAAAATATGTTAATAACAAAAACCCTTTGAAAAAAATAAAAAAAATAATATATATATTCATCTTACTATATATCATTGGGAATATGTAGGAGTCTGGCTCAGAGCCATAGTTTTGTAGACTAGATATGTCCACTGCTTTCACTAAATGTTCTCAATCCATAGATATAAATATAATATAAATAATACGACCTCTAACTCTCTCCAGGTAATGAGTCTGAAATAGACAAATAATTATATGTTAAGGGAAACAGGGTTTTCAAGTTTTGGGCATGCACAGTGCAATACAATCTTAAACTATGCCATGTCCTCAAGCATATGTTCAACCTACATATGTTTCCCCCTAGGGCAGGTGTAGGCAATTTTTGGGTCTGCAGGTTTGTGTAACAACAATACCCATCATGCTTTCCAGTTATCAGCTATTGTCTATACTATGCAAACATGATGGGATTTGTAGCACAACATCTGGAGTACTGAAGGTTGTCTATGCCTGCCCCAGGGTACCATATACTGTATTCTCAAAGAAATTTCTGCATTACATCTGCAGTTTTACTTTTCTGATAATAGGTATAATGAGCTTTTTGTGGTATTGGGTATAATTTGGACTTGTCATGAAGTACCCCACCTATGGATGGGAAGGGGTACAGTGATGGATTTTTTGTTAGATTTTTGAAATTACAATTATACTTGCTTTTTTTAATCAAGTAAGTAAAGTTTAAGGCTTCCTGTTTCAGAATGGGAAATCCAGCCATCAGTACAGAAAGAATAGTTTGTAAAGACCGGTGATTATTGAAGGGAAGTGTAGGGGGAGTTTTAGGGTCAGGCTGTGGGGAGATGCGTTTTAGGGTCATGCTGTGGGTAGGGGAGTCTTAGGATCAGGCTGTGGTTAGGGGAGTCTAACTCCCTTCAGTTAGGGGAGACTGAAGGGAAAAGAGTATAAAGGTTAAGCTACGTGGAAGGGAGTCTTAGGGTTAGGCTGTGGGGAGGGGAGACTTAAGGTCAGGTTGTGGAGAAGGGAGTCTTAGGGTCAGGCTGCGGGGAGGGGAGGGTTAGGATTAAGGTAATGGAAGGGGAGGATTAGGGTAAGGATTAGGGTAAGGGTTGGGAATGGAAAGAATTAAGGTAAGGGTTGGGGTTACATTAAAACTCACCATTTACCGCTGCATCTTCTTCGGTGGATCGATTGCTTCTCCTCTGTGAGGCAAAAGCAACTGATTTCCCAGCCAGTTGTGATCCCTTTCGTAAAAGGGCCATTCTCAGCGGCAACCCACACACATTATGTGCATGTACCTTTACACACAAGTGCAGAAAATTCCCCCTGCATCAGGTTCTATTGAGAGAACAGGAGGGACTTCAGAGGTGTCATAACTGCAGAGGGTGCTAAATCAGCTATGTTAGGTCCATTCCCACCACTGAGCCCATATGCGGTCGCAACCCCACCTCCCAAAACTGTAACACTACTGTAAATTAACATTTTTATCCTTAATGGACACCCAAGCAGAACAAAATGTCATAGGGGTAGATCCAAAACTCTGCTTGCAAAACGTTTCCTCGTGTAGAGTATTTACACGTGCGTACCTTCTATACACTCCCCTTGTCACACCCCTTGAATGTACGCATTTTGTCCATGATACGCTTTCCAAATCCTACCTTAACTTTTGGCAACGTAACTGATGTGATCCGCACACCTATGTATGTGCAACACGTATTTACGCAGCTAAGCACGCCCATACTGTACACTTTAAATACAAACCCCCGCCTACATAACGTATTTCAGACGTATTTTTGTGAAACGTAAAATTGGCACGCCCACACGTAAGTATTTACGTGACACATACGTGAATGGCCCATACATTCACATTTACGCTACGTTACAGTGCGTATTTTCTATGGTGCGCATGCGCAGTACTTACTAAAAGGCGATTTTACGTCTCCGCCACGCGTAAATTCGCTCACAAGCGTTGTTCTGGATCTGGGCCATAGTTTGGCCACGTAGTACAGTCCACTATTTCCATCATTCAGACTCTAAATAAGTGAAAATAAAAACTTAATATAGGGTCTATACCAGGGGTTCTCAACCACGTCCTAAAGTACCGCTAACGGTCCATGTTTTGTAGACCTCCCTGCAAAACCTATGGAGCTTTCAAAATGTAACTGTCAGTTATGAGCACACCTCCAGCAAGGAGATTTTAAAAACTTGGTGGTGCTTGAGGACAGGGTTGAGAACCCTTGGTCTATACAGAGACATTGGGGTAGATCCTGAACAACGTTTGCAGTACGTTTGTTCGCGTAGCGAATTTTCGCGTACGTAAATTCGCTACGCTACCCTTAACACACCCCCTGCACGGCCGTATTTTGTGAAGATACGCTACCCAAACCCTACCTTAACTTTTCCAAACGTAACAGCATACGTCCGCTAACGTGCGTACAGACTACGCGAACGTACGCAGCTTAGCACGCCCATACTGTACACTTTAAATACCCCCCCGCCTACTTCACGTAATTCGCACGTATTCGTCGCTAACGTAATTTTGGCACGCCCACACGTAATTACTTACGTTCGCAATACGTGAATTATCCTTACGTTAGAAAATACGCTACGCGAATGTGCGTATTTTCTGCGGTGCGCATGCGCAGTTCGATCAAAACTGCGAATTTACGTGTATACCACACGTAAATTCGCAGAAAAACGTAGATCAGGATCTGCCCCATTCACTGTAAATGTTTTTCCACCTCAGGCAGCGTGATATCTACAGAACAAATACGGAGATGTGGGACATCTAGTGAATGTAATCAAGCTATTACCATAAGCTACCCTCAAAAATACATTGCCATCAACAGGACTTGCTGTAATACAAATGGTTGCAGTCCACCAACTCCCACAGGTATGAATGTCACGTCATCACTTAGAGCATGATCACAGATAACTGTTACGGCTGTTTCAAGGTTTCTGTACAAAATATTTTTAAACATATATATCAAATGGTTGTTCAAACAGGACATCATTAGTCTGCTTTCTAGTGTAATGTGACCATATAAACATTACGAATTGTATTCACACTTAAGAAACTTCGGCTGCTTAGGTGTGGAGGCTTAGGACCTGATTCACACTTAAGAAAAAATTTAGGAAAGTTCCTAAATTTACACACAACAAAGATAAGTAAGAACAATTCACAGATCCTAAAGAAAAATGCTAACCACACCCCTAGCTTCTTAGGAGCTAAGAACGTTCTTTCTCCATATGCGTATATTTAGGACCAGCTTGGTTTCCCATCTGAGAATCGTGCTTATATTTAGGATCTTTCATTTCCTCATGATTCACGTCTAAGCAAAGAAACACATTAATTGATTCAATTAAGAAGCAGATTAATTTTCTTTCTTTGTTTTATAATTAACAAAAGTAACCCAAAAATTTGTTAAAAATTGCAATATGCAAAAATGTTGAAAATTATTAAAATCATAAATACTTATTAAAGGATTAAGAAAAAACCATTCAGCTTTCAATGTTGTTATAACATAAATATCAAAATAATAAATATCTACATAAATTAGACCTAAACAAAATTTGTATCTCTAGGTCTCAGACAAACAATGCAAACATGCTGCAAGTTTAATAAGAAAAAACCCTATGTTTAAAAAATGTTTACAACAAACAATAAAATAATGCACAAACTGCAAATAAATGTAAATAATGACCACTTTTCAATTTGAAGTCAAACACAAAATGATGACATAACAGCAGCTAGATAAGCAAAAAGATAAGTCTTTAATTGTTTCAATCAAAGTGAACACATGCATTCATTATAATCACACAGCAGCTGTGTGCTGAACAAACAGAAAAGCATGAGGCTTTGCCTCTCTGTTAACCATGCGGATGTCAACTTAAGAATGGTAGGGGGCATTCTTATCTTTTCCTGTGCGTATGTTACTCTGAGCAAGCCCTTCTTAACTGTGAATCATTCTTAAATCTAGAGGAACGCCCATACTGTACATTAGTGGCCTGAATGCTGCTCATTTGCATTAAGAGTCTTGCCCCTCTAGCCTGCAAGCGGAAGTCATTACAATCATTACATTCCTAAGCATGAATCATTCCTAAGTAGCCGTTCTTATCTGTGAATCAGTCTTACATGATTTCAGTAGTTTTCAGTTCTGAGCATGCTCAGTTTAAGTTTTCTTAAATATACGCACTTAAAACCTGTTCTTTCTTAGCTTTGAATCAGTTATATCTTTTGTTTTCGCCATCCTGGCTCTCTTCAAACATCCAAATTATTCTCTCCTTTTTCTTCTATTAAACCATTTTCTTCTAATGTTTAAGTTCCCACAGTAAGTCAGAAGAACAGCAACCTGGTCTGCAGAAGCTGCTATGCACAAGGTGTGAAGTCCTGTCTTACTAATGATACTATGACCTGCCTTGAAAACCAGAACAAGTGTATCACATATACCTTCACTAAAATAGGCAAGTACCCTGCATGAACCTTCTCCATCCTCTTGTGTAGTACTGTGGTCAGTTACCTTGTATGGTCTCAAGTAACCGAATCCATACTTTGAAAATAATAGATTAGGTAACTGGGTAAATGGGGTAAAACCGTGTTGAATTTCAAAGGGAGGCTCATAAATTTTATTTTTTGCATGCAGAGAGAATAGTTTTTTTTTTAATGATTATAGCACACAGATACTGAAACGTTTTACTTTTAAACTGTTATGTAGACTCAGGGACAGATTAATAAGCTGCGGAGTGGAGTGGAGATGTTGCCCATAGCAACCAATCAGATTCTAGCTGACATTCCCCAGTAGGTAATAGGAAAGTGAGAGCTAGAATCTGATTGGTTGCTTTGGGCAATATCTCCACTTTTCCAAACCCGCAGCTTAGTAAATCTGGCCCTTGGGCTAATAAACATTACGTCGCAACCCTGAATTTCAACAGGATTTTGCCCAGGTGTAAAGTACTACCTGTTTTCTTCTGTTTGCAAACTATGGATCCATTCCAAGATTTTTAATTAGGATGGTAAAATCCCCATGGAAACCTGTTTGCAGCATTATATTCTGGGATTCTGTGACTTCCTGGTTATTTAATAAGTTTTTCATTCTGTCATTTTATAGCAAAAACTACAACGGTCATGGAGGCTCTGCAAGGCTGTGGAACTCAGAGTGCTTGTGTCTATGGGAAGTCCTTTGTGGGTCATCTAGGAGAAAGCGTTGGACTTAGCATGAGTTGTGCTGACAGTAATATTGTAAATATTACAGGAGATATTCGTACTACTGCTGGTAATAATCCATCCACCATTAGTCCCTCTACCCCAAATGTGACCATGACAACAGTTAAAACTAGTGCTCTTATCAGTTCTACAAGTATTACTTCCAGAGATGTGTCACTTAGTACTACCAGCAGCATTACAGTAGCCATTGTTACCAATACCACTGCAATCCTTGCCACTAACACCACTACAAGTCATGTCCTGAACACCACCACAAACAATGTCCCCAGCATCACTACAACCAATGTTCCCAGTACTACTGCTGCCAATGTCCCCAGCATCACTGCAAGCAGTGTCACCAACAGCACTACAATCAATGTCCCCACTATGAGCAGTGTCCCCAGCACCACAACAAAAAGTATCTCCACTACAAGCAATGTCCCCAACACCATCACAGTCAGTGTCCCCAGCACCACTACAAGCAGTGTCCCTACTACAAGCAATGTCCCCAACACCATCGCAGTCAGTATCCCCAGCACCACTACAAGCAGTGTCCCTACTACAAGTAATGCCCCCAACACCCTTACAAGCAATGTCCCCAGCTCCACTACAAGCAGTGCCCCTACTACAAGCAATGTCCCCAACACCATTACAGTGAGTGTCCCCAGCACCACTACAAGCAGTGTCCCTGCTACAAGCAATGTCCCCAACACCATTACAGTCAGTGTCCCCAGCACTACTACAAGCAGTGTCCCTGCTACAAGCAATGCCCCCAACACCATTACAATCAGTGTCCCCAGCACCACTACAAAAAGTATCCCCACTACAAGCAATATCCCCAATACCATTACAGTCAGTGTCCCCAGCACCACTACAAGCAGCGTCCCCAGCACCACTACAAACAGTGTCCCCAGCACCACTACAAACAATGTCCCCAGCACCACAACAAACAATGTTCCCAGCACCACAACAAACAATGTCCCCAGCACCACAACAAACAATGTTCCCAGCACCACAACAAACATTATCCCCAGCACCACTACAAACATTATCCCCAGCACCACTACAAACAATGTCCCCAGCACCACTACAAACAGTGTCCTCAACACCACTACAAACAATGTTTCCAGCACCACTACAAACAATGTCTCCAGCACCACTACAAAGAGTGTCCCCAGCACCACTACAAACAATGTTCCCAACACCACTACAAGCAATGTCTCCAGCACCACTACAAACAATGTCCCTAGCACCACTACAAGTAATGTTCCCAAAACCACTACAAGCAATGTTCCAAAAACCAATGCAAGCAGTGTCCCCACTATAATCAATGTCTCCAGCGCCACATCCAGCAATGTCCCCATTTCAAGCAATGTCCCCAAAACCCCTGTAAGCAGTGTCCCCATTGTAATCAATTTCCCCAGCACCACGACAAGCGATGCCCCTAAAACCACTACAAGCAAGGACAATTTTCCTTTTGGCACCTCTGTACGTACACAAAGCTCTTATCCATTGAACACCTCCTTTGGTTATAGTGCCATTACCAATAAAAGCACACTAAGCCCTGGAACCAAAGGAAAGGATGGCAGTACCTCGGCTACCCCAAATTCCATCAGAAGCAGGAGTGATTGTGGAATCTACAACGCCATACTTCTCCTGATTGGAGCTCTAGCTACAATCTTCATTTAACTTCTTTTATGGGGCCAAATTTACTAAGCTGAAGGTTTGAAAAGTGGAGGTGTTGCCTATAGCAACCAATCAGATTCTAGATCTCACTTTCCTATAACATAGAATGTCAGCTAGAATTTGATTGGTTGCTGTGGGCAACATCTCCACTTTTTCAAACCTGCAGCTTAGTAAATCTTGCCCTTGGTCTTCCCCAGAGATGTATTAGATGTAGCACTCTTACTTCAGTAGATCGAAAAAAAAATAGAGAAGAATGTATTTCCAAACCCTGGACCGGATTCACACTTCTATAGGACCGGATTCACAGCCCTGGACGTATTGCACATATACGCAATCTACGTAACAAAACGATACGTAGAATACGTAAAATAGTTACTACGCATGCGTAGTAGCTATTATTAGTAATTTAAGAACATATGTGCAATACGTCCGGGGCTGTGAATCCGGCCCAATATTTCCTACAGTAATAAGATTATGTTCAGCGCTGAATATGAAAAACTTAAGCAGCCGCTAAGCTGTAAAAGGACAATGCCAGCGTCCCAACAATGACCCAAAAGAAAAAAAAGGCTATTACTGCAGCACTTAAACACTTCAAATAAGTAAAAAACGATGTCCAAAACCGTTATTTGCATAAAGGCTAAAATAACATTTATTAAACCACAAAGGTCACAATTAGTTCACAACATGCATAAAAAATAAACAGAAATCACAAAAATATGGATAAAAAACTCTCTAATCAAACTAAAACACTGCTATAAGCAGATGACAGGCTTGTTAATGAGACTGACAGCAATGTTACCATTAACAGTATACACATGGTTGCCGACTTTTGGCAGCTTCCCTCTGGGAGATCCCGGAGAGAAACTAGCGACGCATGCAGGGGCTGGGCTTAATGACGCGGATTATGCAAATAGTGTCATTAGGCTCCGCCCCCTGGCTCATACTGACCTGAAATAGGGGTCGGGAAGGGTCTGTGCCTAGCAACACTAGTATACTAGTGTTGCTAGGCAGGGGGGTAGGACTTGAGGCCATGGTTTCAGTGAAACCACGGGCCTCAAGTCACTTGCGGGAGGTTTGCTGGCTCTCCCGGGATACCGGGAGTACTGCCCGAATTTCGGGATCCTCCGGGACATTCCGGGAGAGTCGGCAACCCTGAGTATACAGTGTCAGAGTAATAGAGTACGAATCTGGCAGACCTCTACAGCCAAAAAGGAATAATCCTGTAGACGAAATAACAGATGTTTGTAATTGAAAGTTCATAGAAGATATTGGGATCAATGTAAATATTAAGCAGTCGACAATCGCAGTGGATGAAGCATAAAATCAGCAATATCCTTGGAGCAATGGGAAGCATGAGGCAAATCAAAACTGGAGATGTAATGACCTGTAGTAGAGAGACCCCACTCTCAATGAGTGACGACAAGCAGTGTGCTGACCATTTATATTCTACTGTAAATTGTCTCAATGCCTACTGGGGCAGCCCTGGAATCATCTTACCACCACAGCGGGGAATAAACGACCAGTCCTTAAACCACTTGGGATATTGGCTTCCACTCAGGCTTGCATAGTGTATATTGTCCCAATGTGTACTTGGTGCAGCCTCTGGAAAGATCTTGGTGTAAATTGTGGTTGTTTTTTACTTATTTGAAGTGCTTAAGCGCTGCAGTGATATTCTTTTTTTCTTTATTCCCTACTGTAGCCTCCGCTGTGGAGACTATCGAACGGAATATGTGATCCACAACCCCGTATGTAGAACAGCAGAGTGCTCCATTCTGCTGTCCTATGTGTGGACTGTGGATCCGCCACCGGGACCATACTTTAAGTATTCTGCACATAAACCCTTCCATGTGGAAGGCTGAATTGTATGTAGCCAAGCTCTTACTGTACAATTGAAATGCCCTGTGCGGCGGGGCTCAGATCCGCATGGAGTCCAGCATCAGTCGGCAGCATCAGTCAGTTCCGTTGTGGAGATAATGCGCAGTACCATTTTCCATTAGACTTCCAAACGCAACCTACGGAGGTATTAAGTAAGAATCCGGCCGCCTGGTTCTCTGTGTTCCAAATGTCTGCTAAAAGAAAATGTTAGGTAAAAAACTGATTCTGAATTGGTATTTACGAGGAAATAGAACAGATCTGCTAGTCTGCTGGTCTGCTAGTCTTCTGATCGGCTGGACCGCTGGTCTGCTGGTCTACTGGTCTGCCAATCTGCTGGTCTGATTCTAGCTTGTATGGGAGAGTTCATGTAGATGATGTAGAGAGGATGGACCTGACTCAGAGATTAAAATTAAGAAAGGAAAGTTACTCCTGGCCCAAACCATGTTGATTGCAGGGGAGTCATATTTCATCTGTTGCAAACAGTATTAGAGTTGAGAGGAGATGTTTCCTATCCCAAGTCTAAATAACAGTGTGATAGTGAAGCTGGTCAGTATCTGTGTGCAGTAAGCAATTCAAAGATATATCCCTGCATGCAAAGACTACAATTACCTTGACTCCCCCTGAAATCAACATGGTTTTGCCCAGGAGAAACTTTCCTCTATTAGGGCCGTATTCACAGATGCGTTTTTATAAAGTATGCAAATATACGCCCCTACGGTGCAAGGCAACACTCATGACACTCCCCTCGCACAGACAGGTTTTTGGTGACTTCCGCCTCCTTAAGTGCACGTGTGTCCTTACGCGCGTATGTTACGTATTGCGTATTTATCTAACCGCGCTCTCAAATGCCCATTTAAATGCTCCCCCCACCCACTTTCACGTAATTTCCACCATCCAGATAAAAACCACGCCCTCCATATGTATGTCCCTAGGTGCGATTCACAAGTCTATGCCGAAATTACTTACGTGCGTAAATACTATGTGATGTGCATGGAAAAAGTTACAACACATGCGCAGTTCATCCGATCCTAAAAATATGAACACAACCAGACGCAAAAACGGATTTGTGAATACGGTCCTTAATTTCAAGCTCCTTCTTAAGTCTGAATCAGACCCATTAAGTGTAATCTAGGCTTCAGGTGCTAAAAGTGTAAAACATCAAAGGGGGAACCTTGTAATGGGTTTTTTCTTGTACAGCAATGTGTATAAAGATCAATTAGCAACACAAACAAATATTGGAACGTGGACAATGCATAAAATGTGAACTGTAGGAGTATTATTAACAACGAAACACAAAAACAATATGATAATGTGTAAAGGCTGGGTTTCAGAGAGAGAAAGTAAACAGTCATTTACCAGATATCACACATTCTGTGTAAAAGTTGTGCAGTTCCGCACCTGAATGATTTCCTGTGGATTATGACAGTTACAATTGGTAGTCTGGCCGATTTGGGGCTACTCACAGTCAATGATGTAGTTAGTAAGTAGAGGTCACTGGTGCCGATGTTGTTTAAGGCACCAAAGCGATGTCTGTTTCTCTTATAGCAAGGGTGGGATATTCAGAGTGATTGGTAGGGTTGTCGCTTTTAGGATTTGTACTGGTTTATAGATTAAGATTTAGGATATCCTTATATTTATCCCAAGCATGTTTACACTGATCCACTGTGTTACCTCTACCCCCTCAGATGGGAGGCTATTCCCCTTATCTATCACCCTTTCAGTGACCTCATTATCCGCACATGCACATTCTCTCTGAATCTACCACCCTCCAGTTTATATTCATGCCCTTGTGTTCTATTACACTTCTTCCTTATATAATGTCCCTCCTGTACCTGTCACCCTCCAGTATATACACATGTCCTCATGTTCCATTACACCTCTTCCTTTAAATAATATCTCTTGCTGTACCTGTCACCCTCCAGTATATACACATGTCCTCGTGTTCTGTTACACCTCTTCCTTCATATAATGTCCCTTGCTGTACCTGTCACCCTCCAGGTTATACACATGTCCTCATGTTCTATTACACCTCTTCCTTTATATAATGTCCCTCCTGTACCTGTCACCCTCCAGTATATACACATGTCCTCCTGTTCTATTACACCTCTTCCTTTGTATAATGTCCCTTCCTGTACCTGTCACCCTCCAGTATATACACATGTCCTCATGTTCCATTACACCTCTTCCTTTGTATAATGTCCCTTCCTGTACCTGTCACCCTCCAGGTTATATTCATGCCCTCGTGTTCTATTACACCTCTTCCTTTATTAGAGAGTAAAACAGAAGGAGGGTACACTCACATGTTTATACTTGAGCGCAAGCAATGGATTCCCCTGGTCCGTATTGTCTCTTATAAGCTGAAAACCGAGGTCATATAAAGTCCAATAGTGTATCATGGTATGTGCTTTGGGGGACAAGCCGTCTGTTTCTTGTGGTCCAATGACCAGTATAAAATCTACCTTTGGTCTTCCAACACATTTTAACGGAAGGTCAGTCTATCTCAAAGCAATGCTACCAATCGATCTGAATAGCTGACCCTCACAGTAAGAGACACAGACATCACTCCAGCTCTCTTTCTTAGATCTGGCCCTGGCCCCTGAACTTTAACCACATCATTGACTGTGAGTAGCCCCAAATTGGACAGACTGCCTCTTGTAATTATGGTAATCTAGACTCAATCATTCAGGTGCGGAGACGCACATTCCTTGCCCAGACTTTGGACAACATTATCGGGTCCATTACTGTTTACTCTCTCTGAAAATCGACTTTTGCATATTATCATTAACCCTTTGAGGTGTTACACTTTCATTGCCCTATTCCTATATTACAATAGGTATGAAAATATTTTGTTCCTTAAAAACAGGATGCAGTTGCCAGGTAGAATGGACAAATTTTTACATTGATTTGTGGCTGAATCAGTGCCAAAATGCTGCACATTCAGAATATTACTAATGGGAACAGGTAATAGCGAATGGCTTTATTTCACCAAAGTACTCGTTCCCAATAGTAAAATGTGTTCTCCCTGACACTGGCTGCAGGGATGGGCTGATAGAAGGAGAATGTTAGGGTTAGACTGTGGGACATGGAGGGTTAAGACTAGGGTTAGGCTGTAGGAGATTGATGGTTAAGGGTAGGCTATTAAAAGGTGAAGTTTAGGATTAGACTGTGGGACATGGAGGATTAAGGACAAGGTTAGGGTTAGGGTTAGGCTGCAAGAGAAAGACGATTAAGGGTAGGCAAATAGAAGAGGAAGGTTAGGGTTAAGCTGTGGGATATGAAGAGTTAAGGTTAGGCTAACAGAAGATGAGGGTTATGATGTGGTTTAGGGCAAGGGTTAGGGTTAGGGGTAAATCTTATCTCTCACTGTTGTAGCACTCTTCACTTATTGTAGGGTCCATCTTCTTTGCAGCTGTCAAAAAATCACACATTGTACCGGTAAACCACAGCCCTTAAAGAACTCCTGCCCAAGTAATAGAACCAGGGGTATCTCTTGCCCAGCTCAGAAAACACTAAATTCTAGTGAATTTAGGGACAGAGTGGGTGCGGAGGTTGACCTAGTTTTACCTGATATCTGGGGGATTTGACATGCTGGAGAATAATTAATGTGGCCTCTTTTTTGTATGTTTAGTAGAAGATGTGATTACTATTCTTTAAATATCATTTATCAATTCATGTAATTCTTTAATTAAAAAAAAAAAGTTTAATGTTTAATGACCCTCTGGTCTCTCTGATAAAATATTTACAAGACAATGAATGTCCTCATTAAACTCATTAAAGAGATATAAAACCTTTTTGGTCCTTAAGTTTTCTTAGGCACCTGAAATATCGTGGATCGGGTGTCCGTAGCTTCAGCGTAGTAATGCTGGAGGGGGCGTCCCCCGGCGTTACAACGCTGAAGTTAGTACAGGTAGGCGGGGGAAGGAGGGTAATGAGGCTGGGAGGGCGGTGTTAGTGTACTAACGGCGCCGTCCCAGCGTAGTTACACTGGGTTACGCCAGCTGAACTTAGGGTAGCCTTCAGTAGGCGTAACCCAGTGTAATTACGATCTGGCAGGGGGAGTGTCGGGGGAGTGTAACGCTGTTACGCTGAGCATTAGTACGCTCAGCACAACAGCGTTACTCTGGATCTATGTGTCTGCATCTTAACTCTGTTTTGTTTACCATTCAACTTACCACTATGAAATTAACAAAGACAATGGTGGGGAATAACCAGATCATGACTTCTGCTAAAGGGGAGTTTTTGTGATCATACATTCTTATGCACATGCTACATTCCCAGTACAGATTTTGACCCTCTACTAGGAGTGTTTCCAATGGCGGGATGGGCTGGGGAAGGGAGTGGGATCCATTCTCACGTTTTACATGAGGATAGTACAGTAGGGGTCTGCTGCTGTGCTTAGAACAGTAGATACAGGGCCGTATTCACAGATCTGTTTTTGCATGTTCCATGCGTATTTTTACATGCGGAGTAACTGCGCATAGGTGCTAACTTTATTTATGCTATTTACATTGATTTTACGCACGGAAGTCCATTAGGCACGTACGTGTGAATCACACTTGGAGACATACGTACAGAGGGACGTGGTTGAAATCCGTACGAACAAAGTTACGTTAAAGTGGGTGGGTGGGGGCATTTAAATGACCAGTTGTGGGCGCGGTTAGCTACATACGCACGTAAATGCAAACGTAAAGATAAGGGTGTTCTATGGTGGCGGAAGTCTACGTAAAGCCGTCCGTGTGAGGGGAGTGTCATGGGTGGTGGCTTGCAACGTACATGCGCATAATTGAGTACCTAGAACTAACGGATCAGTGAATATGGCCCACAGTCCATGGTTCTTAAAAGGACTTGTACAGTGTTCCATCGTGGACATTTCCCTGACCTTCCCCTAGAGGCTGCTGTTGGACTCACTGTTTAGTTTGGACATTCTCCTGTCCTGCCCCTAGAGGCCGCTGTTACATAGTTACATAGTTACATAGTTGATGAGGTTGAAAAAAGACAACAGTCCATCAAGTTCAACCTATTTTGGATCTCCTGCGATCCCTATCTTTATATTGGAAGTTAATCCATATAAAGCAACCTCAAAACTGTTGCAATCCTAAGATAAATAAATACATACATTTCTACCTTGCTCCACTACTGTCCTTTATTTAAATCAGCGGTCCTGGTAACCCTGAATGTCCTTTTCTGCTAAAAATGTATCTAATCCTTTCTTAAACATATCCAGTGAATCTGCCATCACAACCTTTTCTGGCAGTGAATTCCACATCCTGACTGCCCTTACTGTGAAGAACCCTTTCCTGGCAGTGACTCCACATCCTGACTGCCCTTACTGTGAAGAACCCTTCCCTGGCAGTGACTCCACATCCTGACTGCCCTTACTGTGAAGAACCCTTCCCTGGCAGTGACTCCACATCCTGACTGCCCTTACTGTGAAGAACCCTTCCCTGGCAGTGACTCCACATCCTGACTGCCCTTACTGTGAAGAACC
>WWET01001524.1:87571-109787 GCA_011038615.1 Limnodynastes dumerilii | reverse complement strand
AGATTAGCCAGGGAGAGATTTATATTAGCCGGGGAGGGCGGAGGGGAGGCGGGGAGAGGCATTGTCTTAAGAAAGATACTACGCACGGTTATTTAAGGTAGCCCTATGGCACTCTTAAGTACCAAAAGGTACCTAAATATGGGGGGTGGGTTAGGGACTACACCAGTGAAATACAGTATGTGCAATTCTGCACCAGAACAAACCATGTTGCAATGTGAAGGGTGCATAGGAATTTATTATTTTTGCATGCAGGGAAATAGCTTAATGCATCATTTTATTCTTACACTGTAGAATTAGGAACACTGTAGGTATGCAAACCTCCCAACAGTCCTGCTTTAAGTCCAGATGCTGGGGGAGTTAATGGGATACCTAGTACTATCAGACTGCTAGCCACAACTTGAGATGTGACCACGTTCTTTTTCTTCCAAGGCGACGCCCCTTTTGTGGCACTGTCACGCCTCCTATCCCTACACCGATACTGACAATATTGGGAGGAATAGGCACAAGGCACAAGGCATGTAGGTGCTGTTCCGGCAATTGCTGTTTTGACAGTGATACAATTGACAGCCTAATTAGAGTTTGGGTTAAGGTCAGGATTATTGTAATGTAAGCATTATAATATTCTATTAGACAGGTGTTGCGGTAATGACTCTGGATCGGATCTTGACAGTCTGTGTGCGCGAGTTACTGACATGCAAAGACCTTCTGAACCCAGGACTCTACCTTAATTCATACCTCATGTAAAATGAGGCAGGTGCATAATGCTGCATCACACGTAAGGGCTTAGCCAAGGCCTCACTGTACAATTAGCCTGAGTTCCACTGGCCACCGGGGTCACGCCATTGAAGGCCGTTACGGCACAAAAAGGGAAGTACAGGGGCCGTATGCAGACTACCGGATATGTAACATATATGTCCGGTGTTTAGCGTTTTTTCCTACTGCGCATGCTTAGTACATTTTTTACGTTATCTACGTATCTTTTCCTTACATAGATTGCAGTCTACGTAAGGAAAAGATACGTAGGTAACGTAAAAAATGTACTACGCATGAGCAGTAGGAAAAAACGCTAAACAACGGACGTATATGTTATATGTCTGGTAGTATGTATATGGCCTCAGATTAGGAAAAATGACCATTTCCAAACCTTCCTCTCAGTACCGTCCCGCTATTTTAGTTACTCTTCCTCTGTGAATGATAGGTAAAGAGTGTTGGTATTGCTAAGGTGAAAAAATACTTAGCACCAATTATATTGCAGTGATAGTGATAGGTTTGTATTACTGTTAAGTTCGTGCGCAATGCGGAAATGCGCACACCTGAAATAATCAGTCCAATCCAATCACAAATGCGGTCAAACACATAAAAGATTTATTCCGCATGAGAAAGGGTTATCCAAGAGCACTAATCACACCAACAGTCAGCAAAAGTTACTAGCATGAACTTCACTACAAAAGCTCTGCCTTCAGGGCCTGAGCATGGACCGTTTATCAGGATCAAGGGAAGGTTTTCTGTCCTCTTGATAGGTAGATTCCTCTGGTCATTTCCAATTCCTTGGATCCTCAAAATTCTATTGCCTCATGTCCAGAGATCAAATAGGATAATGTAGATGTGTTCCTAGCCTGGTTAGCAGGGTCAATTATCTTAACTAAACATGCACACTTAATATGATATATTTATCTACGTCCATAACTTGCGCATGCTATATGCGATTCTGTATTAAATGCTGACATCACTAATACAACATGATAAGCTACACTACAAGTCTAAACATGACAACAATATAACATTCTGGTGGTGATCGGTGGATTTTAGCTGATTAAAACCTTCTGCGGATTAAACATATCTTTTAGTGAATTGAAGCACATTTTATTTATTTAATATTTATTTATTGTTTTATACTGGATTTCGACATTACATTTTCTGTCAATCTAAAATGCAATACTTGAGTTATTAACTTCAAGGAACTATTACCAGTCCCCAAGGACTTGTCTTCAGACTAGGCTCCTAAATCTCTTATCATATGTTACTATGGGATTCTGGATTTCATACATTGCCTCAAGCAAAAACAGTCCTTATACCGGAACCTGTCATTTTCTCCCTTCTCTCCAGCTGACAAACACCTGATTCTCTCATTTACTGCTTCCTAGCTGATGGCAATAGATGGCGAACCTGCAGCTAAGAATCACTTTGAGGATTTGGGTCATAGCTGGGTTATTGTCATCGTTCTTCACGACAGGTCAGTGAATTTCTCTAAAGGACAGCAACTTTCTGGAGGTCAGTTTTCAAAATACAAAAACAACAGGTGTCTCTGAAGGACCATACTGGGGTGTCTAGAAACACTAAATGGAAACACTGGCTTAAGAGGAGACCCTGTTTTGCTATTTTTATGTACCATGCAAAAAGTGTCTCATTTTGCACGGACGTAGTGCAAAATATATAATAATATAAATCTTATTATGTGAGTGTCCTTAGCTTACTGCAGGAAACTCATTTTTTTTCTCTATGCCCAAATATTGGCTTTGTTATTTTGGGGTGACACTAAAATGTTACATGATTTGCTGGAGCAGGTAGTTTGGAGTTAATTTAATTTTTGCTTACTAATACGTTTTTATAATATACTAGCATTTCACTTAGCGCTATTCAATTTGGAACACTCCTTATAAAACAATGCTGGCTACTGTCAACACAGACTGAGAGGTAATTGGTCCCTGTTCACAAACTGACAATCTATAGGATATGACTATCACTCATAATAGATTATTAAAATTTTTATAATTAAACTGGTTAAAAATAATAATAATAACAATAATAAAATAATAATAATAATAATAATAATAATAATAATAAAAAATAATGACATATAAAAGATTTTTTGCAACATTTGTATTTTATAGTTATGTAATTTTAGGCAGACATTACCATTGTACCGAGGCCTGGCTGATAGTATATCTAGCTAGCTGATGTTTTATGATCTTTCTCTAAGTCTATGCCCATAAGACAGACACTCACGCACTACACATACTATGTCTCTAGCTCCTTGCAGACGGGTGGTGCTGGGTGGCATGAGATTGAACTAAGTACAGTACGAGAAACACCCCTGGTATAACCACTCATGATTACAATAATAATGATTACAATTGCTACTTGCAATGGAAACTGGACCGGTTTTCAAATAAAATAAATATACTGCAAGTTGTGTGGAAATTTTGGCAGGGTCAAAGGCAGCTTTTGTCATGTCAAACTAACCTAATTAGCTTCTATGAGGAACTTAGTGTGAACTTAGACCAGTACAGTACAGTAGATGTGGTCTACTTAGATATTGCAAAAGCCTTTGATACAGTGCCACACAAGAGGTTGGTCCACAAGGGAACTGAGTCTAGGAAACAACATATGTACTTGGGTCAAACACTGGTTGGAGAATAGGGAACAGAGAGTTGTGATAAATAGAACATTTTCAAATTGGTCAAAAGTTTTAAGTGGTGTACCTCAATCACTCTTTTTTAGTATATTTATTAATGAACTTGGTGATGGTTTAGAAAGCAAAGATTCCATTGAGATAACAAATGACACTAAACTATGAAAGGTTTTAAAATTAGAGTAAGATGTAGCATCTCTACAGATGGACTTGAATAAACTGGAGGATTGGGCGGCCCAATGGAAGATGAGGTTTAACATAGATAACTGTAAGGTTATGCATTTTGGGATCAAAAACAAGCATGCAATCTATAAATTAAATAGGGATAAATTTAGGGGAATCTTTAATAGAGGGAGTGCTAGACAACAGACTATAGACAAGAGACTTAACAAAAGGGTCAATAAAGTATTAGCATACATAAAAAGGGGCATAGATGCAAGGGAAGATGGTGTAATTTTGCCACTATATAAAGACCTCATCTCGAATACGCAGTTCAGTTCTGGGCACCAATCCATAAAAAAAACATTTTGGAACTATAAAGGGTTCAGAAAAGTGTGACAAAATTGATAAAGGTATAAAGTCATTGAGCTATGAGGAAAGTCTAGCCAGTTTAGACATGTTTACTTTAAAAAAGTGGCGTCAAAGAGGAGATATGATTACTATATACAAATACATTAAGGGTCAATACAGAGAACTTTCATGGTAACTTTTTACCCCATGGACTATACACAGTACACTGGGTCACCCACTAAGGTTAGAGGAGAGAAAATTTCACAACCAGCAAAGAAACGGGTTCTTTACAGTAAGAACAGTCAGGATGTGGAATTCACTGCCAGGGAAGGTTGTGATGGCAGATTCACTGGATATGTTTAAGAAAGGATTAGACTAATTTTGTGGAAAAGGGCATTCAGAGTTACCAGGACCATTAATTAAAAGAAGGACAGTAGTGGATCCAGGGAGAAATAGGACTGTCATCTTGGGTCAGGAGGGATTTTTTTCAGAGTGAAACAGATTGGGTGTTTCTTCATCAATTTTAATTATAAGATAGGGATCACAGGAGATCCAAAATTGGTTGAATTTGATGAACTGGTGTCTTTTTTTAACCTTATCAAATATGTCACAATATATATATAAAAACACATAGTTAATCTCTCAAAGCTAGAGATTTTCTTATGTTTACAATGCCACACAAACCAAAATTCAGTGAGCTCTGTGCATAACATGTTTCTCTAAAATCTGGATCGCACATGAGCAATTTGCATAAAATCGCCAAGATACACACAAGAACTGCGTATATTTAGGTATGTTATTAAGTGTGAATAACGTATGTTACTATCTTAACTGGGAACATGAGAGTGGGGCATATAAAAAAATGGGGGATTACTAAAATGGGGGAGTTTCGTCAGTGTACAAAATTAGTTAATAACTAGTAATTTTGTACTACAAAAAGAGCACTATAGGTATATATAAAATCTATATACAGTATACATCCATACAATTAGGTCCATATATATTTGACACTGACATGATTTTCATAATTCTGGCACTGTATACCACTACAGTGGGTTTGAAATTAAACATTGTTGATTCAATTGACGTGCAGACTTTCATCTTTCATTCGAGGTGTACAGGTACTTTTTTCAGGGGTTAACATGTGATTGAACAAAATTACAAACCATTTTAATACCTTTGCAGGCAGTGACAACTTAAAGTCAGGAACCCGTGGACATCAACAGATGCTGGGGTTTCCTTTATTATAATTTACTGCTTTTGTATTCAGTTGTCATTTATTTATGGTCTTTATGCTTTTAGTTTTATCTTCTTGAAGTGAAATACATGCAATAAACACTAGTTGCCCAGTACCATTGGAAGGCTTGCAAGCCCATGTCATCACACTGCCTTCATCGTATTTTACCTATAATGTGGTATCCTTGAGATCTTGAGCCATTCCAAGGGCAGGTTTAGAAAAGGGGAGACGTTGCCCATAGCAACCAATCAAATGTTTAGCTGACATTCTCTAATATGTATAAAGAAAGTGAGAGCTAGAATCTGATTGGTTGCTATAGGCAACATCCCCGCTTTTCCAAACCCGCAATTTAGTAATTCTGGGAACAAGCCTTCGTCATACTGTTTTCTCTCCATCATTCTGATAAAGGTTATTCTTAATCTTAAGGTTAATCACTAAAGAAATAACGAATGAATGGCCAACACCTGTCCATGAAACAGTTTTTTAGTCAGCTGTTAAAATACTTTGGTCCCTGGAAAAAGAGAGGGCTAAATTTTAAACAGCTGTAATTCCTAAACCCTTCCTCCAGTTTGGATGTGATTACCCTCAAATGAATGCATTTTAAGCCCATATTAATTCTAAAGCTGTAAATTGAATATGTTTTGATAAAAGATTTGTGTCAGTGTCCAAATATTTATGGACCTAACTGAATACAAACATATACATTCAGCTGACAGTCACATCTATCAGCCCCAATAGTTGGAATTTTTTTTCAGATGGCCTAATTTTAAGAGCCATATCGTTTGTTCCCCTGCGGACGTTTTGCAAACTCTCGTTTACTTCCTGATTGTGGTTGCCAATGACTAGACTGGACCTAGTGTATGCTCATGCAGTAGCAGTGGTGCCAGTAAGGGTTTGGTACACAGTGGCAGTACCCTTGAAAAATTCTCCTCCTTATGTCTTCTGTAAGTTCATCCCTCCCATTTACTGTGTTAGCTCACGTGAGCAGGGCCCTCTATCCTAGTGTTATTCCTTCCTTCCTTCCCCACTACTCCCTCACTTTGTACCCTCTTGTACCCCACTGCTACCCATTTACCCTGTCCCCACCTGGTGGCTCCTGTCTTAACCTCTCACTATGCTCTATCCCCTCCTCCCTGATCTACCAAGCTTGACACCTCGCATTTTGCCTTGCATTCTGTGCTTGCTTCACTTTATTGTACTTTTGTGATATTTTTATATTTGTATTGTATTTTATTATGTACTATGCTGTCCATCCCTGCCCTGTATGTCTGTACTGTATATTATGTGCTATGCTGTCCATCCCTACCCTGTATGTCTGTGCTGTATTTTGTTGTACGGTGCTGCAGACACCTTGTGGTGCCTCATAAATAAACTATAATAATAATATGATGAGGACCCAGTTTCTACAGTATCACCATCCCACTTTCACCATGGGCCTGGGAGCAAAACACTGACTGCCACATAGCTAGTTCTGCCACTGATAAGAGATAATTTCTTGCACTGTACTTGCAGGTGACTCGTTGAAGTGCATCATGTGTCGAGGAAAGTATAAGTGTGAAGGAGCAGCACAAACCTGCCCATCACCAGAGGATGTGTGCATGATCATCACTGTACAAATGGAGATTGGTACGTGGAAATGCACATTAAATGAAACAAACATCCCTGCCTTATAGCATTGTTTCCATTCATAGAAATATATTTGATAATATTTGATAATATTAATATTGATGACATAGGGGTAGATCCAGAACTACGCTTGCAATACATTTCCTCGCGTAGCGTATTTACGCATGCTTACCTTCTATACACTCCCCTTGTCACACCCCTTGAATGTACGTATTTTGTCCAAGATACGCTTTTCAAACCCTACCTTAACTTTGGCAACGTAACCGATGTGATCCGCACAAGTACGTATGGGAACGCAGCTAAGCACGCCCATACTGTACACTTTAAATACAAACCCCGCCAACATAACATATTTCAGACGTATTTTTGTGAAACGTAAAATTGGCATGCCCACACGTAAGTATTTACGTGACACATATGTGAATGGCCCATACGTTCACATTTACGCTACATTACGGAGCGTATTTTCTATGGTGTGCATGTGCAGTACTTACTAAAAGGCGATTTTGCGTCTCCGCCACGCGTAAATTCGCTCACAAGCGTTGTTCTGGATCTGGGCTATTATATGGATATTGAAAAAACTAAATGGTACATGGAGGATGAAAACATAAGCAGATCAAGCAAGCCACATACATGACACCAGGGGAATGATACGACCTCCAGCATGCTTTGTCAGGCATCAGATATGTCTATACGGGTAAAGCATGCTGGAACTTGTAGTTTCAAAACACCTGGAGAGTCACAGGTTGGCCGGTCCTGCAGTAAAACTACAATCTTGAATGAATTTAGCTAAAAAGTACAGTAAAAATAATAACTTTGCTCTAATAATAACCACAGTGGACCTGAAGCTTTGGCTTCTTAAGTGCGGTGAATTACGAAATGAGGCATGTAGATTGACTACATGCGGTCTTTAAAGACCGCACGTAGAAGATTAGGCAGGAGGAGGCGTGTCAAGGCAGCCTTGGGGAGGAGATGGGTGGGGGGAGCGATGTAGATTAGCCAGGGAGGGCGGGGGGAGGGTGGGGAGAGCCCTTCTTCCTACACACAGTGATAAGGTAGCCCTATCGCCATAGGTACCTAAAAACAGGGGGCGGGTTCAGGGCAAGACGAGAATATAAAAAAAAAGGTTATAACCATGTACAGGAGGGAAGCATTCATCACAGAATCAGAGATGAGTTTTTCAAAAGTCCGCAATTATACGCACGCATGAAGCAAGCCAACACCCACCAACACCCATGACACTCCCTCTCACGGCAGTGCAATCGTAGACTTACACCTCCATAAAGCATTCTAACTTTACATGTGTACATACATACGTATATGTATGCCGTACGTGCGATTCTATGTAACCGCGCCCTCAGAGACTCATTTAAATGCCCCCCCCCCACCCTCTTTCGCGTAACTTTTAAGGCAACGTAACTTACGTAAATAAAGTTACTACGCATACGCAGTTATACCGTCCCTAAAAATACGCACGCAATGCCACGTGAAAACTAATCTGTGAATACGGCCCAGAAGTACTAGAACACAAGGACATCGCTGACACTGGAGGGTGGTAGGTTTAGAGGAAATGTAAGTAACATAGGGGATAATTGCATTCCATCAGAGGTGGGACACACTCATACAGGAAAGATATTTAAACATGCTTAGGATAAAACTAAAGATATGCTAAATACAAAGTAAAATAGAAACTAGTTCCGCTTTGTCTTTACAGATAGAGCTCACAAAAGTCATATCTTCTTACACCGGTGTGGACATCCAAAGTACTGCGATCAAATTGCCAATATAACAACCGAAATGTCCAGCATTGAATTCTCTACAAAGTGCTGCCGGGAAGATTCTTGCATCCCTGAAAGACCATTTTTTTGTAAGTTCACATGATCAAACCTATAGGAAAACTTGGATCAATTGCTATGCCTCATTGAAGTATATGCAATCGAAATCCCAGCCAGTTCGCAAGCGGCCGTTTTGACCAGAGCCCTACACCCTTGTCACAGGAATGCAGACAAGCACTTGGGGGTAAATACAGACCTACAGGCTAGGTACGTTAGAACACGCAGCGTATTTACGCCAGCGTAATTGCTATGCACTCCCCTAGGCACTCCCCTCGCTCGTACGTACTTTGGCCGTTTTACGCTGCCCAAAAACTACCTTAACTTTTCCAAGTACTGATGTACGTAATGGATTTACGTACGTGATGGCCTAACCCAGTCCATACTTTCAATTTAAATGCCTCCTTCCACCTCCAAAGCATAATTACAGGTGTCTTATTGATGTCCCCGCCCCTTAGTTCGTATTTATGCTAAAGGTATGTACGTTAGGAGTTACATGGCGTAACATCTACCACGCGCATGTGTAGTAAATGCAAATAGACGATTTGACATCATCGGTTAGCGTAAATATGCTAGCGTGCTTAGCTCAGGATCTGGTCCTTGGAGCCCCTAGAAAATTGGTACTGCTCTGTTGCCAGGTCAATAGGTTTCTCTGAGAGCTCATTTAATGGCAAAGCACCAATGCCAGCATGTTCATAGCCAGTGTTATTTAGAAATTATCACTTTTCATTACTGCCATGGTGCCAGATGTGCCATGAAGACTCCCATTGTTGTTTTGTATTACACTTGGTATCATGCATAAGAAAGGTTACATATTTTGAAGGATTTCTGGGACTGATTCATTGAACCACACTAGTGTAGTTCCTGCTTGGGTGTGAATCCCCACTATGAACGGCCCTATTTAGATAGAGCTGTTCTCTCCCAGCTCCCAATTGCGTTCAATGCTCTGGGAGCATCTCCGATAGGTAAGTGTATAAACTAACCACAACCCTTCCCCTAATTCTAACCTTAACCCTCCTCTTCCGTTACCCTAACCCTCCATTCCCCGCAGACTGACCCTAACCATCCCTTCCCCCTAGCATGACCCTAATACTCCCTTCTTTATAGCCTAACCCTAACCCTCCCTTCTCTATAGCCTAACCCTAAGACCCCCCCTCCCCGCAGCTTGACCTTATCCTTCCCCTTTCCAAGGGCCTATCCCTAACCCTCCCTTTCTAAGAGTCAAACCCTAACTTCCCCCCAAGACTAAAAGTCCCCGGAGGGGTTACTCACCTCTCCGGAGCTGTCAGCAGCAGGTACGTCGGGTCATGTGAAAATGAATGGGTGATTATTTTGAATCGTCATACTCACCCATTCATAAAAAAAAAAATTTAATGGCTGCCATTGCCATTCGAAATAGAGCCAGCGGAAAGGAACTTTCGGCTGCCTCTATTTCTAAATACAGTACATCGGAGTAGGGACTCCCACCGTTTCTGTTTTAAGTGAACATCATTGCCAGCAATGTCCTACTGACCTAACATTTTGTATACATGCATCTCTAGGAATTAAGGAGCACTAGAGCAGGTTATTGAAGCACTAAACACAGCCAGAAAAGTGAAAAGTTCCACTCATAGACATTTTCAACATATTTTTTTTTGTATTGGTTTCTATTTTATTTGCCATTAAGTACAGGGCAGGAGCTGTACCTTTTTATCTGTGCACAGCCATTCCTCCTAACATTAGTGGTACGGGAGGCGTGGCATTGCTATAAATGATGGACTCCTCCATGAAGAAGGTGTGGCCACACCCTCAGAACCCATACATGGAGCTCCGAGCATTGTTTAAAGCTGTCAGCCTCTGACAGCTTACCCACAGTGCAGAAGGAGCAGTTGCCATCGGCCTTCCTCTCCTCCAGGCCCCCGTAGAAGCAGCACCCCTTGGTCCCCCTGTAGTTACAGGCCTGAGTAGGGAGGATAGAGCTTGTCCGTGTATTTAGGCCATATTTGGTTTTTACAAATTTGCATTTATATATGATTTTTTAAAATTATGTGACCCTTTCTATTATAAAAGAAAAATATATCTGACTGTATTATAATGGTAAATTGAAGTTTAGCTAAACAACTACTTGGATGTACTTAGTAACCAATCTGTTCTTGAAACATTTCCGTCAACAGCTATGGAATTAATGGTCTATAGTTTATTACCTGAAGACCAGAGGCTTGTTTGTCCTTCATGTTATTCAAGTGCTGGAAATTCTTGCACAGCACAGTATGCCTTCCCCTGCTCTGGCTTACAGACAAAATGCATCACTCGCTCAGAGACATCCCCTACAGGTGGGTTTAATGAAAAGCCTTGGAAGGTGGGTTACCTGGTGGCCCCACAAAGACATATAATTAGATAACTCTCTCTTACAACATCAATGATTACCGAAACCTGGCTGTTGCAGTCACAGCCCACAGCTGCTGTGGCCCATTCATAGGTTTTCAGACACTTGACAACAAGAGGCGGCAACCCAAGAGTTTGACAATAGAGATCGGACCAGTTATTGATATAGTATAGTAGACATTCATAGTAATTTAGGGCCGTATTCACAGATCCGTTTTCACGCGAAGTTGCGTGCGTATTTTTAGGTACATTTTAACGGCTCATGTGTAGTAACTTTATTTACATACGCTACGTAGAATATACGCACGTATGTGCTTTAAGCACGGACATGTGAATCGCACTTGGGTACATTCGTACGGAGGGGCAGGGTAGAATACGTGCGTGAAAGAGGATGGGGGGAGGTATTTAAAGGTCTTTGAGGGCGCGAAAGTACACACGTAAAGTAGAGGTGCTCTATGGAGGTGTAAGTCTACGATTGAACGGCCATGAGAAGGGAGTGTCATGGGTGTTGGCTTGCTACGTGCGTGCGTATAATTGCGTACTTTTGAAAAAACGCATCTCTGTATAATCAATAGTAATAATCAGGAACAGAAGGGGACAGACTCAGACCCCATAGCAAGGAGGCGGGGCTCTAAACTAGATAAGCAGGGGTAGGTACCATATGGGTCTGGGGGCGGAGCTGGGTGGGATTGGGCGTAGTTGCTGCTTGATAGAAGCTTTCAGAGGCACTCATACATGGAGTGTCGAGTGCTGGTTTAAGCTGTCAGCCACTGGCAGCTTGCTTACAGTGCTGAGGGAGCTCCTTTTTTTAAGTTATTTACTTCTACAGAAACATTAACCAGATAAAACATTTAGGTAAAGCCAGTCACGACACAAGGTCTATATCGGTTCTTTACATTCTGTGTGTATTTACCTTTCAGGCTCTATGGTCATGATGGGATGTGCTACGGAAAACGCTTGTTTATTTAGTGACATTGTTCAGGTTTTAGAAGATTCCAAAGTCAATGTAAACTGTATGAATGCCACCGTTAATTCCTCCTTGGCAATAAGTAAGTTATCCTGTGATATGTTCAAGAGATCTAAGTGGATTTAAAACAATCTATTTATAATATTTAGATAAAATGACTTTTATAAATATACATTACCATTGGTTCTATAATAACTCCTGCCCTTAAGAGCACAATAGTTTTCCAGGAGGGGAGGTTACATTTTTTAGCAGCCTTCGGGACTCCAGGTTTTGTGAAAATACAAATCTTACCATGCTTTAACAGCATAGACATAAGTGTTACCCAGAGTTGCCAAGTTTTCATAGCTTCCCTCCAGGAGATCCCAAACGGAAGCCATAGATGCCTGCAAGGGCGGGGCTTAATGACACGATTTATGCAAAACGTGTCAGAAGCCCTGTCCCCCATTCCGAACTGGCTGGGAAATTGATTGCTTTTGCCTCGAAGATCCCCGCCAGACCAAAGATGCTGCACCAAAAGTTGAGTATCAGCCTATTCCCAACCCTTACCCTAACCCTCCCATTCCCACAACCTAACCCTAAGACTCCCTTCCTCACAGCATGACCCTGTACCTCCCTTCCCTACAGCCTAACTCTAAGACTCCCCTTCCTGTAGCCTAACCCTAACACTCCTTTCCCCGTAGCCTAGCCATAACACTCCCCTCCCCGCAGGCTGACCCTAATCCTCCCCTTCCATGACTCTAACCCGAACCCTCCCTCCCCAGAGCCCAACCCTAAAAGTCCCCGGAGAGGTTACTTACCTCTCCAGTGGGGTCTGCAGCAGGTGCCAGTGGGTGCGAAAGGTCTGGTGGCTTTTAAAAAATGAAACGGTAAGTATGCCGATCCGAATATTTAACCATTTAGCCTTTTTGAAATAGAGACAGAGAAAAAGGAGCTTTCTCCATCCCATAACTAACACACCCGTGCTTCAGTTAAAAAGGAAAAGGTTCTGTACTAAGAGGTTGCCAAAAGTTCTCAACCAGTGGAAAGTAGACCACTATCAGGAGGTACAGTGTGGTAGCAGCATCCAGAGGACACAGACAATGGATCACAAGACTATTGAAAAAAATATAAGGATTGTTTATATGTCTACGTGATAATGTCTCAAATATTTAAAAAGACAATAAGGAGCAGAAATCGATCTGAAATAAATATATATATAGGGTATGGATTAATCTTAAGGGATGGGAGTTTTGGTGGCAGGACCAAAAAAAAAAAGGGTGGAGGAAGGGATTAGGGATTCACCTAAATCCATAATTGGTAACTGGTCCTCACTTAAATGGTGAAGAAGAGAACTGCTGTTCTAATCCTGTGCCTATAACAGGGGTGCCCAAAATGTGCCTCTCCACATGTTGTGGAACCAGTCCCAGCATTGGCCCTTTCTTTGCCAGGTCTCAACTAGGCCCGCATAATACAACGTAAAATCTTGCTAATGTTTTTTTCTTCTAAAGTTTTATTGAGTAAATATACAGCATGAGTAATAAATATATATAATTTCTCTCCTACTGTTTTGTCCTAGATTATTTCAGACGCTGCAGTGCCCATACCTTCATAAATTCAGAGCTTGTTTTTAACAAACTCAGTGGTGTTATGTGTCTGGAAGATCAGGACTCGTGTCTTCTGGAGTATAATGAGATAACATTTGGTATGTACAAAGAAACTGTTCAGTAGGTTGCTGACCAGAGCAATATTTCTCTCAATCACTTTGTGATTTTGCTGATGCCCAGAAAATAGATGGATGCTAATGGGGATATTCAGAGCGGCGTACAATGTAGGCTTACACCATCTTGCAAGGGGTGCTAAAGGCCACGCCAACGTTGGCGTGGCGAGGTACCTTCCTTCACTGGTATACAGATACAGTCCTCATCCCTACCTTAAAACATCCATGCCGTTCTCATTTAAGACAGAGCTGGCATGGAAGTCTGGATAGTACAAAGTGCGCTTAGCACACCCTCACTGTATTATATGCATACTTCCACTCTTCCACACTGTGGAAACACGTTCTGTTATCCGACCCACCATTGGAAATGCTCCCAGGACAGAATTCTGGATCCAGACACACCCTAGTAACGCAGACTCTCCAACATAACCCATTCCATTAGGTACAATATGCTCCGCACCTGAGCTTCCAGATGTCACTCCCACCTGGTGAACTGACTTAATTGATTTTTAAAAACTATTTCTCTTTAACAAGAGTGTAACCCACAAAATGAAAGTGGAATAACATCAAGCTCTTTAGCTAATGCACCCTGATTCTAGTTCTTTGTGGGTGGTAGCCATTATCTCAAAATCTACCAGTTGTGTACTAATTGAACTAAAATCTAGAAGAGAGTTGAAGGAAATGTAGGAGCCCATGAGACAGGACATATCCTATATAGAACACAAGCAATGTTTCAATCATAACCATCCACCAAAATCCTCCAGTTTTCCCTTCTTTTTTCCCCTATGTATGCACACACATCCGTGTTGCCCAATCGGTGCGCACTCTGATAACAGAGGGGGGAGCGGGTTGCACATTAGTATTACAATGTACAGTATAATTGTGCTAACCATTTGCATAGCAATCCAACACCTTCAAATATCTTTTATTTAATGTTCACTTAAGTGAACTTTAGGGTGGGTATGGTTCTTGGATGCTTGTCCATGCAAGGGGAGTGGTTAGCATTGTGTACGCCCTCCTTATTTCTTCTGTAAGTTAATCCCTCCCACTTAGTGTGTTAGATCATGTGAGCAGGGCCCTCCATCCTAGTGTTGTTCCCTCCTCCACCACTCCCCCCTCACTTCATACCCTCTTGTCCCCCTCTGCTACCCTTTTAACCCATCCCCACCTGGTGGCTCCCTCTAAAGCTCGCACTGCACTCTATCCCCTGCTCCCGGATCTGTCAAGCTTGACATCTCGCATTTTACCTTGCTGTCTGTGCTTGCTTCACTTTATTGTATTTTTGTGATATTTTTAGATCTATATTGTATTTTATTATATACTATGCTGTCCACCCCTGTCCGGTATGTCTGTACTGTATATTATTATGTACTATGCCGTCCATCCCTGCCCTGTATCTCTGTACTGTGTATTATTATGTACTATGCTGTCCATCTCTGCCCTGTATGTCTGTGCTGTGTATTATTATATACTATGCCGTCCATCCCTGTCCTGTATGTCTGTATTGTATATTATTATGTACTATGTCGTCCATTCCAGCCCTGTATGTCTGTACTGTATATTATTATGACCTATGCGTCTCTCCCTGCCCTGTATGTCCGTGCTGTATTTTGTTGTATTTTGTACAGCGCTGCGGACACCTTGTTGCGCCTTATAAATAAACTATAATAATAATAAAATGAATGGATTCAGCAGGTGTCCAGTAACTGATGCCTTCACATCTTGCGTTTTAATTTATAAACAATGAATTATCGGAACTTTTGATCTGGTCCCATCTGATTATCATCAGGGACTCAATAAAACACAGAAGAAAATGTAAAGTTAAGTTAATTTAAAATAAACTTTAATTAGTCCATCACAAATAACTATAATCTGCGCACATGTAAATGACATTTTTGTGATTACCAGAGAAATAGTGGTAATTCAAATTGCACATTTTTACGTAAACACTATTGTTTCAAAATCAGGTTCTCTGTTTGGTATGCCTTAAGTCGTATGCTTTCTGATAGATTGGAGACTTTGAGGTATTAATGGGTCATCAAACACTGAGCCGCTTATGACTTTACTGATGTTAATTTATAAAAGCAGATACGAGAAGTCTGTATCAATGACAGTTGGTCTATGCAGTGGTCTGTTTTCACGCATTAGTGTATTTACTCGCACTTTATTTGCAGATGGTAAAAAATCAACTGAACAAATTGTAAAATGCGCAAAGTCCAGTGAGTGCAACCGGTCTGGTATCATCCGTAATAATGAGAAGACCATTGTTTTCAACACTAGATGCTGTTACAGTGATAAATGCATTGTGTCTAAGCCACAAGGTAAAAGGCTGGGGGATTTTGAGAAATTAAAGGGTTTGTGTTCAGGATTGGTACTTGGCACACCTACCCTGTATGAGCGGATTCTGCCACAGTGCCAACCAGAACAATTTGCAGCAGGTGTTAAGACCAGGGGCTAGTGTTACTAAACTTCTAAAAAGGAAAAATGAAGATGTTACCCATAGCAATCAGCCAGATTCTAGCTCTCACTTTCCTATTCCAGACTAGAGAATGTCAGCTAGAATCTGATTGGTTGCTATGGGCAACATTTATGCCAACTCCTCCTCATTAAATGTCATTTCATATCTCCAATCTCTTTTTTTCTTGTTGTATTGTGATAGGTTGATGACACCAACCATCCACCAATCAGTGTGATGAGACCACACACCACTCTGACTGGTGGATGGTCAGAGCTATCCACCATGCTAACAGTCTTATGTTTGTGTTACGGCATGTGTACAGGAAAGACGATTGCTCTGCTTTTAGTGTAGCAGAGTAAAGGGGACCTAAAGGGTAAAGTGGCATTTATGCACTCCCAAAGAAACATGCTATGGTGCGGCACGTCAAGCTCATCCCCGATTGCCATTTTATATCATCTATTATAATTGTTCTCTTTTTTTATTCAGTGTTAGTGGAAATGAACAACACAAGGAACAATCTTCAGTGCAGAAGTTGTTTCTCATCACGCTCTGAAAGCTGTGTAAGCCTCAATACAATGAGCTGTATGGGAGAAGAGAACAGCTGTATCCAATACAGATTAGCCATCACTGAAGGTAACTAACAGCAACAGATGAACTTATTTAAAAAACACACACACATACACACACACACACACACACACACTGCCGTTTCTAGCCCTAGTAGAGCCCAGGGTGGAAAAAAAAATCTGGTGCCCCCCAACCCGAAAAAATTACAATAATAATGTATGCATCCATTCTTTTACTTCCATCCCCTTGTATGTGCCCAGCCATCCACTTCTGTCAATTGTTGTGCCCCACTTAAATGTGTTCAGCCTCCTCTTATGCCCCCTTATAGGTGTCCAGCCTTCTTTTCTGCCCCTTATAGGTTTCCAGCTTCCTTTTTTGCTAGCTTATATGTGCTCAGTCTCCTTTTGTTCCCTCTTATAGGTGCCTAGACCAGTTTTTGTGCCCCCCTTAGAGGTGCCTAGCCTCCTTTTCTGTCCCCTTATTTGTGTTTAGCCTCCTTTTGTGCCCCCTTATTTATGCCCAGCCTTCTTATGTGCCACCATTATTTGTGCCCAGTCTCCTTATGTGCCCCTTATTTGTGCCTAGCCTTTCAACTTTTAAACTATTAAAATAGTTTTCTAAACTTACCTTTGCCTTCTTGATCCTTCTTATGTGGCGCAGTGTCAGTCAGCATAACAGTCTCCTATGGGAACTCTGTAGGACCAAATCTATTCCAATGAATAATGCTGCCTCAGAGCGTTATTCATGACTGTTAAGCTTAATGACGCCGGCCGCATCTGTCATCTGATGCGGTCAGTGTCTATGAGAGCCACGGTCTATGTGACCATGCCCTGGGGCAGTGCTGCATGATCTAAAGGGGGGCTGCCCTACTGGGCACCCCCTTTTAAGTCATCTAGGGGCTCGATAGCATGGCTCACCCGCCCCTAGAAACGGCCCTGCACACACAACAGATATAGCATTCTGAAAGTGCTGGCACTCCAGGCTCCTCCCACCAGGTGCTCTTCAGCAGCAGCAGAAGCCAATAAGAGAGTTGTGCAGTGCCATCAGCTGATTGGTAAATTCCAGGCACCAGGAAATTCTGCTCTGAATTGGTGGAGAAATTGATGTGTAGGAGGGGGGTTTCTAGGCAACAGGACACACACCCATCCTCCAAGTACCCCCTTAGGAATATGAAATATTGACTAATAAAAAGATTTAAATTTTCATTCCAGGAAATAATATAACCTATGAAACACTGTATGGTTGTGGCACTGAAAACATCTGCAAGTCCGGTAACCGTTCGGTAAATTATGGCACAAAGCAAGGGGAAATGACGTTCGCCTGTCTTGATAGCAGCGGTAGCAGCAAGTGCTCATCTGTAGGAATTTTTATAACCTTCATTATGTTTATCTGTGTTTTCATCAATGACAAATTCTAGAAAGTTATACAAGTTCTGCAGTTAGGCAACTTGTACAGTATAATATTGGTCAAATATAGCTCTAATGCCAATAAATAATATAGGACTGGATCCAGATTTAAGTACGACAGGGAACTTACACATGGCAAGTGTCCGGTCCTCCTGCTCATACGTACAAAGGCCAGTTATGTATCGGAATGCAGCACAAAATGGTTTCTAACAGTGGGGCATGACCACCAGCCATGCGTGTCTGGTGTATGCACAATTTTATCTAATCTACGATCTGGTCTATTGCCCCATAACCACTAAGTCTGCATCCAAAATTCACATAACTGTGCAGTTGCTTCCCAGACTAAATGATTTGGAGGGAACCAATAGCGTTGGGCTGTATTATACAGACATCTGTGTGCGCACTTATTAATCACAATCACTTGCATGGCCTTAGCTCCTCTAGCCAAAATCTATCCTAAAATTTCCAGCTCAGCTGCATGGAAACTCCCATACGCTCAGGAAAAAGGGAACGCCTATTCTGCAAATTGATTAAGAAAAAACGCCCATTTAAAAAAATCAAACCATTCCCTTTGACTGGCCTCTGTGGCCTGGATGTGTCAGAAAGAGTTTTGATTGGTTAGCACATATTGTTGCGCTGCTTTGAGTATGTGCAGTGTGAAAAACCAGCCATTTGAGCACAACTTAGAACTCTGGATATGTCCTTAAGTAAACTGGCCTTACTAAACCTACATCTTTGCCCACAGATAGGAGATTCTGGTCACTTGCCCTCAGTCTATGTGAACAGGCATGAAAACTGCAGTAATTATTTAGAAATAGGCACAAATGATAAAAAATTAAAAACATTAAAAAAATAAAGATGAAATTTGCATTTGGCAAAACAAGTCAGTTCTCTTTTCTAGGTTTTGATGTATTTGATTAATTGTGGAAATTGGCAATGTTTATCATAACAACTTTAATTTTTTTTTATTTCAAAGCTGGAATTAGCAGCTTGAGGTTTAACAATCTATACACATATAAATTCAGTAACACGTTCTTTATTCTGTAATAGTGTAGGAATCAAGAAAAAACATTTTGTGTGGTTTTGTGGAATTATCGTCTCAGGTATTTAAAAGGATGCAAATATTTAGTTATTTTAGCTAAATAAAGTTTTGATTTGCTATAAAATATTCACGTATATGATTCGACGCACAGCGGCTAATCCAGACCTGAACATATACCCAATGGCGTAGTCTATAATGTGCACTCCATTATGGCAACCCAGAACTAAGTGCAACTCATTGCATGACCCATTTGTATTTGGAAGGGCTCTTCATAAGAGGGAATGGGAGGAGATCAGTCCTCATGTATTCACTGCAGGGGGTGAGAGATTCAGAAGCAGAACCAATTAAAGTGTAAGGATCAGGGCAGTACCTGGTTTGTATTTTGTGTATATAGACACACACCACCAAAGTAAAACAACAATAGAAAGTCTGTCCTGGTTAGGTGTAATGAATATACACATTTGGTCTAATCTAAGTTTGTTGTAAGTACCATGCAACACAAAACAACCACAGGCTAGATTTACACTAACTCAGTATTGTGCTTCTTTCAGTGTTGCCTCAGAGTCCAAGAAGTGAGACCAGAGCAACCTGACCCCACTTACATTCACAGCCCACAGCTGTAACTACTAATTAACCTTATGCTAATCAGGAAGTCACAAGACTGGATTTTAGGAATAGAGTTCACCCTTCATTTCTGTATTACTATTCAAGAAAACAATTTGGTGCTGATCCAGAGTATGAGAGTAAGAGTAATACCCCGTTCTGATTACCAGCTAAAAGCGGGGATTTTCATGAAATAGCCGGGTTTCATGAAAACCCCGGCTTTTTCTGGCAATCTGAACGCGAACCTCGGCTCTCTCTAGAGACCCGGCTAAAAAGAAGGGGTTTGCGGAGAAAGCCGGGTCCCGCTGCTCCACCGCACAGAGGTGACCTGGGAAATCCTGGGTCACCGCTGTTAGTGTGAACGGGCAGCCCGGCGTGTCCCTGCAAATCCCTAGGGTTTGAAAACCCCAGGGATTTGCAGGGCTGGTAATCTGAACATGGTATTAAACAGGTGTAAGTGTAGACCTGAGCAAAACCATGTTGCGATGTAAAGAATTAACATAGATTTGATTGCAGGGCAAATATTTAGCTTTTACACATAGATCTAAACTCAGGGTTGCCGACTTTTAAAAGCTTCCCTCCGGGAGATCCCGGAGGGAAGCCATAGATGCATGCAGGGGGTGGGGCTTAATGGCTATTTATGCTAATTGCGTCATTATTTCCCGCCCCTTGACTATCAATTACCCCTTTCAGGGTTTCATAGGGATGGGGGTGGGGCTTGATGAACTAGTAAAGTAGTGTTGCCAGGCAGGTGTGCAAAACTTGAGGCCGTGGTTTAATGGAAAACCAAGATTTTCCACCTCTCCAGGGATAACGGGAGAACTGGCTGAATTTCGAGAGTCTCCCGGATATTCCGGGAGAGTCGGCAACTATGTCTAAACTACTGCAAAACTTTAGGTTTAATCAGGGTTGCCGACTCTCCTGGAATATCCGGGAGACTTCTGAAATTCGGGCAGAGACTTAATGATACGATTTATGCAAATTGTGCCATTAAGCCCCACCTCCTGACTACCATTTACCCCCTTTTAGATTTACTAGTGATGGGGCAAGGGTTGATGACTCAAACTGCGTCACTAGGAACACTAGGATGCTAACACACCTTCCGGTAGAGTCGGGACCCTGGGGTAAGAGGGTAACTGTTAATGTAACGATGGTGAGGTGGTAACTGAAAGGGAATTGCAGTTGAGGGTGACAACTGTGGGAGAACAGTAGGTGAGGGGGATGTAACTGTGACAGGGGATCGAGTGTCAGAGTAACTCACAAAGGAGAGCGGATGGAAGCTGGAATAACTGTGAAAATAGACCTTAAGAGGGACCAGATCCGGATTGAAGTCATGTCGGCGCTTTCCACACTCTGGGTGCACAAAACGTCTGCATTACAATACTGCGTATGCGTACAGTACAGACCTCCAGCACGGATCTGAATCCTCAGGATCTTTGGCGGGTTGGAAGGGTGTGGGTCCCCGCAACGAAAATCTGATTTGCAAAAAAGTTGCGAACTGGCAGGGATTTTGATTGCTATGCCTCAATGATCGCATTCGATCCACGGAGCACTGAAAGCTCCGTTCTACTAAATGGTAAGAAAAAACAGTCCCTTCCCTAATTCTAACCCTAACCTTCCCCTCTCACTACCCTAACCCTAACCCTCGTTTCACTAAAAAAGTCGAAAGCGGTAAGTATTTGAAAATGGGACATCCGAAAAGTTACTTTTGGATGACCCATTTTCGGCAATCAAAGTTTCTTTCTGGAGAGTGTAACCGGGGTCGGAATGAGCGCATGGTGGGAGGTATTTACATTGTGCAGGCTTGCTTAATGTAGTGTCCAGGATATGAAAGTGCCATACGAGCAAGGGGAACTTAGGATCACACTATCGGAACTTTGAGCAGTTCTGGGTCCAGTTGTCCATGGCCATCAATAAAGCATCATAGTTTTTATTGTTGTATTATGATTTTATTTCACGCATTAGAAACTTTTTGCTGTGTGCCGTCTCAGAGTATCCACTAGTCCTATAAACTCTAAATACAACCCAAGCTGTGGACACAAAGTAAATCTATCAACACTGCTAACCGTTTATTGTATTTCCGTTTTACTTTCTCTTTATTTATTTTAATTGTCACTACTACTATTTAAAAATATTTAATATGTCTCAGACAAAAATATTGTGTCAGGAGGATTCCTTTTCTGTAATCGCTCGGTCTCCAAAGAATCTCTTTAAGAATAGATATAAGTACAGATGTTTCCTTCTCTGCTGCGTCCCCTTGGCACGGGCGATTGTATTCTCATCTTGTCTTTGCAGCCTGTGGGGCTGATTCGGAGGCACAGTAACAGCAAATCTGCACCTTGTGGGAATAGAATTAGAGTCATATAGAGGTGACGTTTTCTAGCTCAACTCTAAATTTAACTCTAAAACTAAATAGTTTAGTAGTCGTGTGGATTAAGCACATGTAATGTGTTTTCCTTGTACCTAGAATAATAAAAAATAAATATATATATATAT
>WWET01001524.1:40777-57094 GCA_011038615.1 Limnodynastes dumerilii | reverse complement strand
TCGTACGGGGCTTAGCACACCCATACTGTACAATTTAAATGGCTATCCCAGCCTCTGTGTAGTAACTCGAGCGTCCGGACTATCGTCGTACAAAACGCACGCCCCTTGGGCGAAAAATACGCTGAAAATACGCTCGCTGTACGCTGATGTCCTTCGGACGACAGGAAGTTGTCATACTGCACATGCGCAGTGCGTTTTTTCTCCCGTTTTTACGCTCCCGACCGGCGTACGATTGGTTGCGGTCGTAGGTCTGGATCAGGCCCAATGTGTGGAACTCCATCTCCCTATCAAGACCCTAAGACTGGGTACACACTGAGGCTTTCTCAGAAGATAATCTTTCCAATCACACAATCAAAAGACAATTTCAGCAGATAGATTATCTGATGAGAAGTCTCAGTGTGTACCCTGCTTAACTCTCTGCCTCGGGGAGGATTCCGGAAAAAGTTGGTGGGGGGGGAGGGATGTAGATTAGCCGGGGAGGGCGGAGTAGGTCATTCTCCATGCGGTTTTTCTTCTAAAGGAAAATGCAAATGGTTATTTAAGGAAGCATGGAGAAAAGTGGAGATGTTGACCATAGCAACCACTCAGATTCTAGATGACATTCTCTAGTATAGTGGAGTTCATTTTGGAAGGCAAAAGGTGTAATTCTCACTGATTAGTTTTCCTGTGCCCCATAGGTGCATAAGAGTGCAGAAGTCTTGACCTTCTAGGATGGGGTTCATGTAATGCTATGTCAAAATACTTAAATAGTGTATGAGCAAAGGAACATTTGTCCCTGGTTTCTGACTTACATGTTTAAATAACATCATGAAAATATTTGTAGTCACTTAAACAGCTTATTAAGAGCTTTTGGGAACTGGTAAAAAGCTGGTTAAGGGTTCCTTGGGTTATAAATGGAGAGTGAGGGTGGGCTTCATTTTGGATCTTCAGGGCCTCTAGTCTGAGTAGGCTAATTTGTGCATGCACCTGTGTGGGGGTGTTAAATACCTACCAGGATGAATGTCCAATAGTCTCTCGCTGCCTGGGGAAAGGGGCTGCAGAGTATCTGTGTGAAGAAAATCTGATACTTGATGCAAGTGAGCTATAATTACTGAAACGTCCAGTGATTTTGTATTTGACAGCCGAGAAGACTTATGTTTAGTTAGGGGTGGAAGTAAAAGTGTTTGAAGTCAATTAACCCTGATCTCTCGGCTGCTATTGACCACCTTCTACCCCAGGAGATGGTACCTTCCCCCTAATCCTGGTACAATGCCAATTCAGCAATAAAAAACTAACACCTTTTATATTTTGTGTCTGTAGGGAGATGAAAGTGATACTTACTACTCTTATTTATTATGTAGTAAATCATCATGCAGACATCTTGGGTTGATGAGCAATTAATCTCTGTAACCACATGACTTTCATCATATACCCCGTTATTTGTGAAAGGGGTTTGGAGACATTGTAGAGAATACACTGGGGTGAAATAGAGAGACAGTAACTAGACACAATATTTTCCATACCATATATCCTTCTATATTGTGTACAATACATCAAAACAGAAGAGCATCACATGTATGTCTTTTACACTTTATATTGATACACATTACTTGATTTAAAGAGAAAAAAACAGCAAATAAAATAGACATTTATATAAAACATAGCTTCCAACATTTAGAATTCTAAAAACAGGACAAAATAATTCCCCCCCCCACACACACAACCACCACTACCACAATTCCTGCCAAACCTCTGTCCAGTTTCAGTTGTAAATGGACATATTTGGGCATACCTCTGCCAACTTTCCCCATAAGCCCCACCCCTTTTGCAGACAGCGAATTGGAATGGTCCCATCAGAATAAGGACAGCTGGGAGCATGGGTGTAACTATAGAGGGTGCCATGGGTTCAACTGCTATGGGGCCTGGTGGCTGAAAGGGCCTGATGGCCTGGCGGCTCAAAGGGCCTGGCAGCCTGGCAATCACCCCACCGCACCTGTACAGGATGTACTTACCATTGGTCAAGGAGCTGGCGCAGGCTACTTATTAAGCAGTGTTGTGGAGTCTGTCACTGCAGCACTACAATAGAGGGTCATGGTGGCAGGAGACACCATTCACTGTGACTCTCTATAGCAGCGCTGCTTAAGAAACAGCTGGCGCCAGCTCCTCTATCACTCCATGCACTGACAATGACGTGATGCAGAGGATATAGAGGAGTCACCAAGTGCCATTGCTGGAGGCAGCTGAGCTAGGGGGCCCCTTCATCATTCTGATTCACAGATCCGTTTTTTTATTAAGTACGCAAATATACACACGTGCGTGGCAAGGCAACACCCCTGACACTCCCCTCACACGGACGGGTTTTCGGTAACTTACGCGTCCATAGGGCAACCATAAGTTTACGTGTGTAGTTATGTGTGTATTTTCCTGTCGTACGTGCGTGCATGACAAACCACGCCCATATTAGTCCATTTAAATGCCCCCCCACCCACTTTCACTAAACTACACAAGTACGGAAGACAGCCACGCCCCTCCGTATGTATGTCCCTAAGGGGTATATTTACAAAGGGCGAATTTTCCCTTCAAATTCAATTCACAGCGTCTCGCTGCGATTTGAATGCGATTTTAACAATGAATTCACCGAATTCACTAACATTTTGAGCGATTTTTTATAACTCACGAGAGTTGCAGTGATTTTGCAAGGTCTAAATTGCAGTGGTATTCTATTGAAAAGCACCGCAATTTGTCCCTGAAAAAATCGTGGCAACTTGCGGGAGTTTAAAAAATTCACCAAGTACAGCATGCTTGAAAGCCTTAGCCATGCTGTGCTGATAGAACTACAAGGTTCAGCATTGCTAAGCCTTGTAGTTCTATCACTGTCAGCATGGTAAGGCTTCTAACCATGCTGCGCTGTGTGCTGCGTGTATAAAAAAAACAAAAAACATACAGATATACATTACAATGTGTTCATGTTAAAATAAACCTTTTCCCTAACTAATATTACCCCCTAATGTGTACACTTACCTCCGGTGGTCCCATGTCATATACTAAGTGTATTGCAATGTGGTGTTTAAAAAAATATTAAAACATTTTTTCACTCGTTTGCTGTCATCTTTCTTGGGAAGATTTGCTTGAAGTGTAGAATCTTCTTATGCTGATTGGAGTCTGCCGTCAGCTTGCTTGCAGTGGGATCCCCGCTCTTCAGGTCCGGCTCCTCTGCCTCTTCTGTTCTTGACTCGGCCAGAGTGTAACCGACGTCATCATTTAAATAAAAGGCTGCCCCCTAGCGACCAAATGGTCATTAGGAGCAGCAAAGAAGACGAAGGAGGAGACAGTCCCCGTCGAGTCAAGAACAGAAGAGGCAGAGGAGCCAGACCTGAAGATCGGGGATACCAAGTCTTCCCAAGAAAGATAGATATAGTAGATTAAGGTGAACACATCACCTAGGTTGATAGTAATATATTAAATTAAAGGTGTATAACAAGCAGCTGTTGGAGGGGAGAGTCTTACCCTCTCCCCCAGAAACCAGAAAAATTATTTAAAGAGAAAACCACAGTGCTTAGCCAAACCAATTGGTCTAAAAAGATAATATATGAATAATATTCACCACTGTTGAAATTATCAATATAAACAAATGTCGAGCAGTGACATTAAAAAGACATGGTTTATTGCAAACATTTAAAATAACCATAAAAGACAAAATAAAACACATTGTGCACAGCTGAAAATCTCGCATCCATTGGTGTGCAAATGTAAACAGTGTATCGTATTAGTAGCAGTCCAAACAATGTTGCACTCGATATATATTTTATCATACGGAAGGGGACTGCCGCTATAATTACCTCACGCAGAGGATATAAAATCCACCCACATAGGGACTTAGAAGCTCTCGCATACCTCCCAGGCTGCTACTATTGGATATTACTCTCCCACAGGGACTTGATAATATATATCGAGTGCAACATTGTTTGGACTGCTACTAATACGATACACTGTTTACATTTGCACACCAATGGATGCGAGATTTTCAGCTGTGCACAATGTGTTTTATTTTGTCTTTTATGGTTATTTTAAATGTTTGCAATAAACCATGTCTTTTTAATGTCACTGCTCGACATTTGTTTATATTGATAATTTCAACAGTGGTGAATATTATTCATATATTATCTTTTCAGACCAATTGGTTTGGCTAAGCGCTGTGGTTTTCTCTTTAAATAATTTTTTTGGTTTCAGGGAGAGAGGGTAAGACTCTCCCCTCCAACAGCTGCTTGTTATATATCTTTAATTTAACATATCACATCAACCTAGGTGACGTGTTCACCTTAATTTACTATATCGCTCCTGTAATATAGTTTTAGTCCTTAGTGCGACCCCATAATATAGTTTTAGTCAGTGATCCGCACACGTACGTATGGCCAACGCGTATTTACGCAGCTAAGCACGCCCATCCTGTACACTTTAAATACAACCCCCGTCTACTTAACGTATTTCAGACGTATGTTGGACTCACGTAAAATTGGCACACCCACACGTAAGTATTTACGTGACACATACGTAAATGGCCCATACGTTCACAATTACGCTACGTTACTGAGCGTATTTTCTATGGTGCGCATGTGCAGTACTTACCAAAAGGCGATTTTACATCTCCGCCACGCGTAAATTCTCTCACAAGCGTTGTTCTGGATCTGGCACATTGTGTGTTCTGTCCCTCAGTAAATGTGATGTATATGCAAGGCCTACATGTTACACAGTCCTGACCACACATGTTCACCTGCTAGCATCATTGCATTAAGTCACACTAGTCAAAGATTTGCATATGAAAGTTTTTATTGTTTGTATAGAGTACATGGTTTAGTTAAATAGGAATAGAAATTTCAAAAGAACTTTGTTCAAAATGAATGCAAATCATAGAGTAAATCAAGTTGTTGTTTTTTTTTGGATGTAGCAAGTCAAACCCAGGCCCCTCACAGGACCTTGCATCTGTGTCTGATGCTGCTGTTGTTCTGCCTGCAAGGACCAAAAGTCCTGCCTTTTATAGGACACGTATGGCTGTAAGCACTTAACATGGTGATTTTTACCCAATTCGCATGGAGCCAAGGGCGAATTGTAAAACGGCGATTTGATGGCGATTTCACTATGAGTTTGAGATATCGACCTTTGTGAATACGGTGAGTTGTATGTCTAACATTGGAAAAATCACAGTGGTGAATTTATGGATGGCGATTTTCCAGAGGTCAAAACTCACGTGAGTTTACCTTTAGTGAATACGGTGATTTGATATTCACTGCAAACTCACGAGAGTTCAGTGAATTTTGCAAATTTGTCCTTTGTAAATATACCCCTAAGTCCGATTAAAAAATCTGTGCTTAATGGACTTCCATGCTTAAATCTTACAAAGCTTACGTAAATAAAGCTACTACGCATTTGCAGTTCAACCGTGTCTAAAAATGTGCATGGAAAAAGTAGCAAACTCGTAAGTGTGAATTCAGTTCTATATGTGTACATTTACAAAATATAAAATTAACTATTAAAAAGTGTAAATGAAAAGGAGGAGGGGATAGCGACAGATTTAAACAACTGTGTAAAAAGGAAGCTTATTGGACCTTCTGTTTGGGCACGTTACACCCACATAGTTATAACGAATGAATAGAATTTAATGTCTGATTACGCTTGTTTATAAATCTTGTCTTATTATCTTTTTCTCTATATTTGTATAGAAGGTTGTTTCTTCTGAAGGTTTTTTTTCCCTGTGGTTAATATAAGATTGATTGTGTATTGATTCTCTCCCTTTTCAAGATTTGTAATGATATTGTAATTATTGCCCATTATAGCTGTATGAATGACATTTGATTATTAATGATTTTAGCTATATGAATAATGTTTCTACTGATAAATGTAAGGAGCTAAGCTGTTGTTGTCTATGTTGATAACTAAACTTTCTTAAACTTCACTTGAGATGTCTTATTAGTCTGAACATAAGGTTCCACATAAAATCAGCTGTGTTATAATGAAGGGACTCTAGCCCTTTAAATGAAGCCGGATATTTCTCCTAGTAAGACCTGTTGCTAGTTGCCTCCAATGAAACAGCGGCTCACACTCAGAGAAACACATTTTATTTGGGAAGGAGAAGTTATTAGTATATTACGCTCTTTAAGAAGTTTTCTCTTTTTGCCTGCCGGAATCTTGATGTGAAAAATGCCTAGGACTTACTTGCAATGTGGCAGTGAAAGATCCTAAGCACGAAACACTTGAATATATTTCTCCACCTGTTACAACAACATAAGGACGTCTGGATCCCTCATAGACTGGCAAGTATAATGGATTAGTATCCTGCTTCAAATGCACAAGGTAATACCTGAGAGTGCTTAAAGGGAATGCTGCCCATTTTTACTGCTGAGAAATCTGCCGTCAGAAAGATTTTCTGAAGGTATTTAGAGTGACTATTTATATATATATATTGTGCACCCCGATTGCCATCACCAGGAATTTATTGTTGGAAAAGACTGAGGACCGGATCCAGATTCCATAGCGTTAGGGCACTGACGCACGCGCCTCCAGATGTTACGCTAATGTTATGTTAGTGTCGTACGATGCCATTTCAGAGGAAATGGGCTGTGCTTCTCCTCTGCCCATTAAAGTTGGCAGGGGACGCATGGTAATTGTACAGCGTGGGATGGGTACCCCACACTCGTGCGGATCAGCGGTTGTACAGACCGCTGATCCGAACGCTTTAGTTAAGACAGGCTTATGGCAGCATAAGCTACCATAAAGCCTGCAAGAGAGAGGGTGACAGGGGGCGTTAACCCCCCCTCTCTATGTCGGATAGGCAGTCTCCCACACGTACGGAAAGCGTTTGGTAGTCTGGATCCGGACCTGAGTGCTTAATACTTTCTGAAAACATTCCGCTGAAGCCTATATGGTCTGTAACAGGTTTAAGAGGCTGTAAGTTACTCCTTTCAATTATTTAATTGTTGTTTTTTAATTGTTAATTTAATATGTTATGAATGCACATGTAGCTATTACTAGCAAAAAAAACTTGGTGGCTGCAGACACCGAGGCTTTGCCGGTGATTTACTTTTTTATGCTCATAAGTGAGGTGTTTTATTGATGTGAATAAAAGAACTTTGTTACAAGGTGCTGAGGATTGAGCGCTCCTATTTGTTTGTTTGTTATATTGCTTGAAACATCGACTCTCTCTTAATCTCCTCTTATACCTCTCAGCTGCTGAAGCTGTGATTTTTCTTTTCGACCAAAGCAATGCTTCGATAGCCGGAGACATAGGGGCTGATTCAGAGTTACACATCCACCTTTTTTTAGGTGGAAGTGTACAGCTCGGCTAAACCATTTTTCAAAGTAAGGGGTGTTAATTAATTTAAAAAAATTTGCATGCAGGGAAAATACTTTACTTTTACACATAGAGCTAAAATATTGAATAGGTTTATGATTAGTCTATAAAAGAGAGTTGAGCTAAGAAACTTCACTTCCTAATTTTAATTTTGGTTTTACAATATAAATCTGCCTCCCCTTGCAATTCAACATGGTATTGCTCAGCTCTACCCTTCCATTTTAAAAAAAGGTGGATGTGTAACTCTGAATCAGGCCCATCATGTAGTGTCCACACATCGGGGCAATCTAACCACCTCTCCTAACAGGATAAGCTGAGCATTGATCCAAGCGTTCAGGAAAAATGTAATGATGGGATAATTGGTGCAGAGGGTCTTTTGATGGACAAATTGATCCAGGGTATCCACTATACAATAATCGTCTGATAATCAGTTGAGCAATCTAATTATTGTATAACAGAAATAGTCTTTAAAACTACAACTCCCATCATGGTTTCCCAGATATGCCTATGCTGTTGGTGCATTCTGGGAGTTGTAGTTTTCACCTGAAGTGCCATAGGTTTTCTATGCTTTTCGTCTACAGAGGTCAGTTTAAGTCTCCATCAGCAAAGTTTATTTTGTTGCAGATCACTGAATGTGTAAACACAACACGCAAAATATGAGCCATAGGAGTTTAATAAGCCATATAAGAGATTAGTGAGAGTTCACTTACCTGTGTGAATGACAGCAGAGAGCACAGCAATGGCCGGGACCTGCATCCTTACATGTCACACTGCCGTCTCTTCAGTGTGTTTTCTGACATCTGCTGTCAGTCCCTGAAGAGTAGATAAAATGAGCATTCTACGTTGTTATTTTCTCTTGAGAAATTTTTTTTAACTGCATGTCATATGATGAAGAAGAATAACTTAGTAATGAGGCTATTTATTTTTCATCTTGCATTTCATCAGACTGTAAGAAGGGTCCGTCCATTTTTCAAAAGGGCCTTTTTATACCAGATGATTTTAAACTGGCTCTGGTATCGATGGCACTTGTCCCGTCGAGGACAAGCAATTTCGAAGACGAATCTGCAGCGGAGAGTTGGTGGTGTAACGAATCAAGTCTGGTGGTGCGATGGGTCTGTGGTGATGGTTTCTGAATTAATGAATGGGTAAGTATGCTGAAAAATAAATTTGGCATACATACATATTCACGCTTTCTAATTAGATGAGACACATATATAAATGAGTGATATATATAATAAAATACAGATATATTTATTGTACAAAATAGAAAAGAATAATAATCCTAAAATCACAATAAATGCAACAAAGATCTAAATGTGCAAAAATATACACACAGAGTGAGTCTGATCCAGAACTACGGCGTCCGAATGCGTAAGATGGACATTTCTGCCGATCTGCGCATGCGCCGGACAGATGTTGCCCGGCATAATCATTGTTGATCTGTGCTCCGGATCGTGCGAGGAGAGGGATGGAAATTAGGAGGGAAGGGCTGGTTTAGGGCTTTACATTCATGCAGCTGGCTTAATTACACACTGTTACGCTGGCTGAAATTAGGCTAACCTTCAGTCGGCGTAACAGTGTGTAATTACGCCGGTCACAGGGGGAGTGTCAGGGGAGGGGTGCATTAGAGCTACGCAGGCCGTAAATACGACCCACGGTGCAGCGTAGCTCTGGATTAGGCCCAATGACCACAAGTGATAGTCCAAGTAACCACTATGAGATGTATTAAATCTCCAAACAGTTTTCCGAAGTTGGATGCGTTTTATAGGTATTTGATCAGGTTATTAAAACACCGGTTTATATAATTAGAGCCCCAAAGGAATAACACCTCCCGCCACAAGGTCCGGGCAGATGCTGAAGACAGATGGAACGCTTAAAAGATATACAGTACAAATCCTGTTCGTGAGATCAGTGGTTATGTGCACGGCTAATAATGTCAGACCGACACCACTCCGATGTTTGAGCCGCGGGCATCCCCGCATGCGGTGTCCTGCTGACAATATGCTCAGGAGTTCAATAGAGTAGCAAATGGATAGTAACGATACACTGTGAGGTCACTTGTGGTAATAGCTGCAAGTAAACTTGATGCTTGAAAAAGTCCTGTCAGTGAGGACGAAACGCGTTGCAGAGGTTGTTTACTTGCAACTATTACCACAAGTGACCTCACAGTGTATCGTTCCATCCATTCATTTGCTACTCTATTGAACTCCTTAGCATATTGTCCGCAGGACACCGCATGCGGGGACGCCCGCGGCACAAGCATCGGAGCTGTGTTGGTCTGACATTATTAGCCGTGCACATAACCACTGATCTCATGAACAGGACTCCACCCATTAAATTCCACCAACACCAGTAGTTTAAAGTTAAATTTTGTGTCACACATGGAGCAAACACTGCCTTCATTACTGCATATTACCACGAACAATTGTCTTTCAATGCAACTGCTCACAATAAGTCTTTGAAACGATTCTTTATTTGGAGATCTATTATTTGGACCTCACAAAGTGGGTCAGCTGTTTTATATGGAATAGACATTGCTGTATTTAGCAGTTACAAATTGTTCTCCACATATATTGTCTATTACAAACTCATGAATAAGTTCAACTCCGTGTGACATATTGGGGCTGATCTAGACCTACAGCCACCGCACTAGTTACGGCGGCTGTATGCGTAAGACCAGCATTTCTGCTGTCCTGCGCATGCGCCAGGCAGATGTTGCCCGGCGTAGTTAGGGAAACCCGATCCTAACTGTTAAGGTAGCCTTCAGCCGGGATAACAGTGAGTAATTACGCCGGCCACAGGAGGAGTGTCGGGGGAGCAGGGGTGTATCTGTGGGTCCAGCGCCCCTGGCAAAGTAGGGGAATGGCGCATGTCCCCCCCCCAAAAAAAATAAATAAAGTGCAGGATTTGTATATGGGCCCCCCATCCTCTAAGGCAACACCCCGCACCCACACCGCTCCCTCGCAGATAGAATTTTTTTTTTTTAAAGCGTATGAGCCGGCTGGCTGATATACATACATACGATATATATAGATTTTGGCTCAGAGTGTGTGTCACGGGGCCTCCCGTTCAGAGGGCTCATGTGCATTGCACACCCTGCGCCCATTATAGATACGCCAATGGCCACCACAGCAGGGGGTGCTGGGAGGGGGAGGGCTGGCAGAAGATTGCACAGACACAGGGCCAGGCACTGTCTGTGCAATCCTCTGTCAGCGACTCCTCTCCTTCGCAGCAACTCCCTCCCATCTAAGTGATGCTGGTGTGACCCCAATGTTAAGTCAGCATCATTCAGTGAGCAGAGAGAGCGACGCAGAGGAGAGGAGAAGAAGCTGCAGCAGAGTAAGTTTGCAAATGGGAAGGGGGGGAGGGGCACACCAAGGGGATGGGGGGTACCAAGGAGACAGCTAAATTCTTGCCCCCTCCCAACAAAAAATTCTGTGATGCTCCTGGGTAAAAATAAGGCAGTATGACACAAATAAACTGCACCCACTACAAGATTTATATGCCATGACATCAAAATGTTTATGTCCAGCATGTAATAGATCTGTCCATCATAAAATGTAGGTCACTCTCCTGTCACTTCCTATCCCAATATTCAACATACAAGCAATATTCAGAAGGCTTCAGGTGCAATCAATGTTGGGCTTGACTATTTCATGGATCCCAGAATCTCAGAAGTTGTAAGGTGTGAATGCTGTCTATAGTGTATATTTACCATAAAATGTTGTTACTTTGGTAAGAAAAGGCATGTGATGACCAGGAAGAGAGGGAAATTTTAATTCTTGGACACTAACCATATCTGCCAAACCACCCTTTTGCAATCAAATGGGTTATCACGCTAATTTTAGGTGAGTTTTTTTTGCTTACTGGGAAAAAGCAATATGGGCTAACACGGGAAAGGTCCATTCAAAGAAAATGATGGGAAGTTATTGAAGTGCTTTATACTACTTGTATGGGAAGATAAGACATTGCACCGGAGAAAAGATAGATGTGTTTTAAATTGCATTAAAGGTTTTTTTCAATTTTTTTTGTTTTATTCAGACATTGGGCTGGATCCAGACTTAAGAAGGAGCTTGAAATTAAGGACCGTATTCAGAGATCCGTCCGAGAAAAATTCGCAATTATTCGCACGGACGTAGCAAGGCAACCCCCCTGACACTCCCCTCACACGGACTGGTTTTCTGAGTCTTACGAGTGCCTCGACCTGCCTTATGTTTATGTGGGCATTTCTGTGTGTCGAGTAGTACCATACATGGGTATCTAACTAACTGCGCCCACCCCTTCGCCCACACGCCTTCATTAAAATGCCTCCTCTTGCCCATTTTTATTTAAATTCTCACGTGCGTATTTTTAGGTGGGAGATCCGTGCGTATTTACCCACGTGCGATTCACTAGTCCGTCCGCGAGGCACTTCCGCACGTATAGTCTACGTGAGCTACGTAAGTAAAGTTACTACACATGTGCAGTTGAAACATACCTAAAAATACGCACGGAAATCGCTGCGAAAACGGTTCTCTGAATACGGCCCTAGGAGATGAAAGTTACAAAATAGCAGTGTAATGTTGAAGCTGGTCAGTATCTGTGTGCAGTAAGCAATTCAAAGATATATCCCTGCATGCAAAGATTACAATTAGCTTGACTCCCCCTGAAATCTACATGGTTTAGCCCAGGAGTAACTAAGTTAAGCACTTAACTAGTTCTGGATCTAGCCCTAAGTCTCTATGTCGGAATAAGTATTTTTTTTACGGACTGTATCCATTCCATGACGGGCCTCCATATGTATAGAGCTTTGTTCCGTACGTGTGGAGATCCATCTAACAAGGCGATGCATGCTCTCCGCCCGTCTAAACTCCGTAAGGTGGAAATTTGCATTTTCATTATACATAACAGTGGAATAGTACACTTGTGTCTTGATGACCCATAATCCCCTGAATCCTGTCCCATATCCCCCTGCATAGGAAGTTAGGAGAAGTGGGTGGGGGGATGCATTTAGATTAGGCAGGGAGGGAGGTGCTAAAAATATACATGGGAGCTTAAGCTAGCCTATGGTACCTAACGTCGGCGGGTCGGGGGAGTGGACCGGGCAGATACATGTGTATCCGCACCTACTTATTTCACACTTAAATGTGAATGCAAGCCAACATCATTACCCAGATACACATTACATTTGGAGCACCACTGTGATATTGCTGAAGATGAAGTCAAACAATGTAATGTCTTTTCTGATTGTTGGAGCGTGCACACTAATGAGATATTGATTAAAGCAATCAGTTATTGTGTGAAATGCAGGATAATTCATGTAATATACATAAAGTGTGTACCCAGCTTAAATTGCAAACATCTGAAGACCTTTATATTCACTACCTGTGATTAATGCATTTCTTATAACAGCATAAAAGGAGAAAGAAGACAGAATATGTTGCAGACTCTCGGAGGCGTTTGAGACAGGACTCTGGGGAAAGCACTAAAACTCTCAATAATTATAATTATGTTTAATGTGTGGGGTAGAGATTGCATGCAATTGCAAATGTTGCTTATAAACTTTCTGTTTGTAAGGGATTTTATTATTGTGGCCCAAATATTTTTTTAAGGTGGCATTATAAAAAATAAAAAATTCCACTTGGTAGGTTACATGATACTCAGGGCTTAAAACAAAACCATTGATTTGCATAAAAAAGACTAATGGGTTGATTTTAGAATTGTGTGGCCTTGGGGAGATGATATTTGATACATCTCATCACAATGCTGCGTTTTTCCCTTGAAACCAGTCAGGAATTACCAATGAGAAGTTTATTTGCAATCATAAGGGATAAAAATCTGATTTTAGAAACTATAGTAGGCACTGGAGCCTATTGCTTTCGCCATCTAGTGGTTGCTTTAGTTTTTACACTGTATGTGAAGTTTACACTCTGGACGTTATTATATTTGGAAGTTCTCAACAGTTGGATTACAAATGACAACAGAAAAACAAGCTCAGACACTATTCCACCATTTATTAAAGAAAACTGAAAAAACATAACATACCTAAACTTTGTTAAAGGTTAATTAAAAAAATGAATGCTGAACATGTTTAGCCTGTGGATGGAGTTAAATGCTACCTCTGTTATCTAATCATCAGGAAAGGCTGCCCTCTAGCTGTAGGAAAAGGTAAAGCTCCACAAACAATTACCAGATGATCCTGGCTCGGATTCACAGATACGATTTTGCTACTTTTCCCGGTGTATTTTTAGGTACAGTTGAACTGTGCATGAGTGGTAACTTATATTACGCAAGCTACATAGGATTTAGGCACGGGAGTCCATTACGCACGGATTTGTAAATCGGACTTAGTGACATACGTACGGAGAGGCGTGGTTGTCTTCGTTACATGTATAGTTTAGTGAAAGTGGATGGGGGGAAGGCATTTAAATGGACTAATATGGGCACGGTTTGTCATGTACACACGTATGGAAGGATGGGTGAGTATACCGATCGGCATACTCACCCATTCCGTTTCGGAAACGCCGCCGCTACTGCAGGACCCGTGCCATGGGAAAGGTGAGTAACCTCTCCAGGGTTAAGGTCAGGCTGTGGTGAAGGGAGGGTTATGGTCAGGCTGCGGGGAAGGGAGGGTTATGGTCAGGCTGTGGGGAAGGGAGGGTTAGGCTTAGGCTGCGGGAGAGGGAGGGTTAGGGTCAGGCTTCAGGAGATGGAAGATTAGGGTCAGGCTGCGGGGAAGGGAGAATTAGGGTCTGGCTGTGGGAGATGGTGGGTTAAGGTCAGGCTGCGGGTAAGGGAGGGTTAGGGTCAGGCTGTGGGAAAGGAAGGGCTAGGGTTAGGGTAATGAGAGGGTAGGGTTAGGGTTAGAATTAGGGGAAGGGTTGAGGTAGTTTTTTGCCTTACCTTTCAGAGCACCGAAAGTTCGTGCTCCGTGGATCGATTGCTATGCCTCATCGAGTCACATGCAATCGAAATCCCAGCCAGTTCGAAATAGGGCAGTTCTTTCCGGAGACCCACACCTGTATTTGTGTACTTTATACACACGCATCTGTGAATACAGGCCCCTGTCTGTACTGGCTGAGTAGCTGTGTTACTGATATTAGTTTTATATCTGTTTGTCTTTTCTTTTGTTTCCCAAATAATTGTCTTGTGTTTTTTTTTATTCTCTTTATTTCTCTGATACTTGTAATTTAATTATTATGTCCTTGGTCACTTAGCAACACTGGGCCGGATTCACAATCCCAGACGTATTCCCATACATCTTTAATTTACTGTGTAGTAACTATTTAATGTAATCTACGTATCGTTTCGATACGTAGATTGTGTATATTGTGTAGTGGCAGTGAGCAGGCTTTTCATTAATTATACTCCCCCACCTTACACTTACCGTATGGCCCATCTGATCCGTAGGCACTCTGTCCCCCTCCAGTTGCTGGATTCTGAGGGCAGGGTTTGCCAATGCCGAGGGAGTGTCACTGTAGACACGCGGCGCAGCGCTTCCTTGGAGATCTCCGGTGGTAGGCTTCTGATGGAGCACAGTGCTGAAAATGTTATGGTTGCCAGCACTGGAGGCGGTTGCTGACTGAAGCCCCTGCGGCTGGTTCCAGGATGGTAAGACAAGCTGGCGGGGGGAGGGAGCAGGGCAGCAGCAGGGCAGCAGCAGAGCCTCGCGGCAGAGAAGAGGGAATGCTGCTGTTGCCAGAGGGAGATACACACTGGCCACTAATGTTAATACAGGTGAGAGCTCCAGGGGCATGGTCTGCAGCACAACAAGGGGCCCTATAGAAACTGCCCATCCACGTTCAGGCAGGCATTCTTATGAGGCTAGGAGCAGCAGGAGAGTATATAGAGGTCTGAGGGGCGACATAGTGCCAAGTATTGGTGTGCAAAGAACCCACTTTGAGGATGCTATCCCTGGCCCCTCAGGTGCTGTGAGTGAAATCAGATCATATGGTGGAGGGATAAGTCATCCTGGCATACACAGCAGGAGCAGAGCAGGGGAGGGTGAGATGAGTCAAGGGGAGTGTCAGCTGGATGAGGAACAGTGGTAGTGAATCTGAGGTGAACAGCGACTCGGGGAGTGTATAGTTGGATGATTATGATATCTTGTTTGTAGCTACACAAAGATGGCCAAGTTTCCACTACACAATGATGGCTGAGCGCTAGGTCCCCTTCCTTGTCTTACAGGGGTTCTCAGTTGATGGACTCTCTTTTTTCTAAAGCGGAGGGTACCTGTCAGCCCCCCCATCCCAGACCATGCCCTTCATCAGTAGGCATGTTATATCAGCAGCAAGCACAAATGTTCCTTTGCTTCTCGAATAATGATCATCGGGATCGGAGTGCTGCAGCGGCTGGACTGAGCACTACCACAGATTCGGTGGTTCCTGTCACCCCTGCTGCAGAAGTTCCTGTCGCTGTTTTGGAACTAGGTGAGCTTTCTGATTCTGGAAAACCGGGGAGTGTTCATTCATCAGGGAGTGTTAGCTCTATTATCACCTCATCAGCCTCTCAGATTAAGCCAGGGAAGGTTATGAAACTTAAAAAAAAAACGCCACAGGATAAGGGGAAGGTTTTGGGTTCCACCTCTAAGTCTAGGAAGGTTTCCAAGAGTCCTCATAGGCATTTGGGTCCCCCTCCCATCCTTATTGATAATTCTGACATCACCTAGGATGTCCGCAATTCCACTAAGGAGAGGATTAAACACGAACGCTTTGTGGACATGTTCGGCATTACTCATGCAGGGAAGTTGGGGCTAGCAGCGGCTAAGGCTAAAGGGTGTATGGGGGAAGATCACTATAAGTCTTTTTCGTATAGGCTGGGTGATTTTGCCCCTTCCACTGCTTGTTACTTGATAACGCAGCCGGGGGAATACATGGGTATAGTCGGGTACCTACATTTGAGTCATGAGATGCATCCCACTTCACAATCTGGCATATAGAGGGTTTATGATGAGCGGTACCGAAAAAATCAGGATGGGGCTAAGAGTATTCAATTTAAGTCCAGTGATATGGGGG
>WWET01001524.1:26720-40739 GCA_011038615.1 Limnodynastes dumerilii | reverse complement strand
TACGGATCTCCCCAGGGCCCTCTTCCCTTCCCCCCCCCGTTAAGGTGGCTGCAATGGCAACATGGTTGGCTGTTAATCCCAATCGTAACGATGCCAATCTGTTGTTTTAAGGGTTTGCTGTTGGTATTCGTTTACCGGTTAGAGATTCATTTGTTACAAAGTCGGTAGTAGCTGGATGTTGTTTTACAGAAAGTTATGGAGGATGTTAAATTGGGAAGAATGTTGGGGTCTTTTTTGGAACCTCCAATCCCTGGTCTGGTGCTTTTTCCGATCGGTGTGGTTTCTAAGAAGGCTCTCGCAAATTTCGAGTCATACGACACTTGTCTTTCCCAGAGGGCTCTTCAGTAAATGATGTTCTAAACTCGGCGGAATGTTCAGTTCAGTACCAGTCCTTTGAACTGGCGGTGGAGATGGTGCGATCTTGTGGTGCAGGGGCCCTTATGGCTAAACTGGTGTGAAGTCAGCTTTTAGGCTTCTTTCATTACACCCAGGTTCATCCTCATGGGATTTAGGCTTCCACAAGGGTATTTTGTAGATTGTTGTCTGCCCATGGCTTGCTCCATGCACCCTCTTTGAAAAATTCAGTACTTAGATGATTTCTTAATTTCCGTGTAGTTCCATTTGTGGCATTTTGGGGTACCGGTGGCGGCAAATAAGATAGAGGGTCCCAACACTTGTCTTTCCTATCTGGGTATAGAAATTTATACAGTGGAGGGATCCTGCCGTCTCCCGGCGTAAAAAGTCAGCAAATTACAGGGCGTTGGATAGCCATTTTGAAAAAGGTCCAATCTGTCTTAGGCCTTCTGAATTTTGCTTGTAGGGTGATCCCTAAGGGCAGATTTTTTTGTAGGCATTTGAAAAAAGGCCACGGCAGGTGTGAAATTGTCCCATCACTTTGTCCACTTGTCATAAGCTGTTCGGGAGGATATGGGAGTATGGGTCAAATTCCTTTCAGAATTTAATGGTGTGAGGATTTGGAGCTCGGCAGAGCAGTCTAATCAAGAATTAGAATTGTTTACTGACGCTGCGGGCTCCAAAGGCTTTTGTGCAATTTTTCAAGGGGCATGGTGCGCTGATCCATGGGTGTAAAGTGTTGAGCCTATAAATCCATCTCATTTCAGCCCTTGATAATGAGATGTCAATATCCACCTTCCTTCAATTCCTGGTAACATTTTCAATGCCAATCATATTGGCCAGTGATGTGATACTACAGTTGTGGGCCTCCTTAAAGTGGGCTGACACTGAATGGTTTACATAACCTTTTTTCACATTCCTACTAATACATCAAAAATAGTAGAATAGACTCCATCTTGTATTAAACAGCCATTTTATAATCACACAATAGATTGCTTCAAAGAATTTATGAGATTGAGATTGTTTTTAGAAATGTAAGACACAAGGTCATGGCATGGGCACGTAGCCAAGCAGAACATCTGTGATTAGCTAGTTTTCTCTACGTGCTTTTCTTAAGGCCGCTTTTTAGATACTTTTAGAGAACGGTAACCAGAGTGCAATATGCATGTAACCTTGAATAAAGCAGAACGTGATTCAAGACTACACAATGTCAGTTGTTCAACGGCCATACCGGAGGACCACTCTATACAACACATTGGGATACTCTAGACCTCCTGAGTAGGTAGATTCAACACTACAGTACTCAATCCAACTAACTTTTATTGCCCAACTAGTTTTTCCCACATATTGTTTTTGACATTTAGAAAAAACACAGCGAAGAAATTATGTTTCAATTATAAAAAGTATAAAAAGATAAAATAGATGGATGAATTTACTAGCAACCAAGTAGTTAAATTCTCAAATGTTAAATTACAATAATAGCATATATTAAAAAACACATAAAATAAAAACGATACACATATTGCATAAGTTGAAGTGACCTATAAGTTCCTCTTTAAAGGATAGAAAAATATATATGGTACTTCACAGACACTACAGATTAAAGGTTCAAAGTTCAAAAGAGCTATTTTGTTTGCATTCTACATACCAGGCATGTCCAACATCTATAGAACCCCTTATTTTTCATCTTACCATGAACATCAGTCTTTAATAAAAGCACTCCTCGTTAGTTCATTTCCCAAATTATTAGCCCTAGTGTATATTAACTTAAGTTTCAAGGGAATAGTGTCCTTTAAAGGAGGACCTCTAATAAGATGCTCCAATGTAGTCTCATCATTTTTTCAATCTGTCTATTCTGTACATTATATTGAGTAATAAATTATATTTTAAAATCAATATCCTGTTGTTGTTTTTGTTTACTCTGTAGTTTGGGCCCTCCTTCTTTATGTAAATCTTCCTCAATAGTGTTGTCAAATTCTCTCTCTCCATACCCCTTTTCCAGGAACATCCTTTTCAACCTAATGGCTTGTTCTATGAAATCACTATCCTTCATGCAGTTCCTCCTGATGCGTTGTAATTGGCCCTTTGGAACATTCTTAAGCCATTGTTTGTGATGACAACTGTCTCTACTAATATAAGAATTACTGTCGGTAGGTTTCACATAGTTTCACGTAGTTTTTAGTTTAAAGCTTTTGATCCTCTACATACATTGTTAATCTAAGAATTCAACCGTAGTCTCACTTATATTAAAGGTTAATTTAATGTTTCTTGTATTATTCTTTAAATGGCAGCAAAATTGATCTATTTCCTCTCAAGGGCCGGACCAAATGAATAGCACGTCATCTATGTATCTAGTTCATAGACATAGATAGGATGTCCATTCATGTCCCTTCCATATCATTTCTTCCTCCCAATGTGCCATAAACAGGTTGGCAAAACTGGGGGCAAATTTTGCCCCCATCGCTGTCCCTGTCTGCTGCAGATAGAAGGAATCCTCAAAAAAAAAAATATTAGATAGTATAAATGTAATACTATCTAGGTGTTACATGCCGCTGCACTAGGTGGTCCAACATGCAACTCTTTCTTACTTGCGGCTCCCGGTCCCTCTCATGTCACCACACTAGGCAGTCTGGCATGTCTCTCCCACTGTCTCTGGTCTCCTGGCACGTCCCACCAGTGGCACGTGTATCTGGCTCTGAGTGCTGCTGTAGCTTCAGGCGCACGCTCAGAGCTCTTTGTTTATACCTTCCTTTCGGCTCCCTCGTGCCTTGAGGGCAGCCAATCAGGACCTGGGGGCTGGTCCTGCTGTCCAATCACTGGACAGCAGACTCTATTTAAGCACTGGCAGTGTCAGTATCTCACTGCCAGTTATAGCGTCTGGATCTCCAGCCTGTGACTAGCTTTCCTTGTTCTAGTGACTTGTGCTTCTGCCTTGTGCCATTTGCGATTCTGAGTGTCCCAGTTTATCCTTATCCATTGCCCTGTTTCCTAGTGTTTTTGCCTCTGCTCTCCGGTATGTTTACTCCTTTCGTGTTCGCTCTCTCCGTCCCCGTGTGTGCGCGCTCTCCCCTTCTGTTACCTCTCCCGTTCGTCAGGTCTAGTCCCTTCTAGTACCTCTATTCCCACTACCTCATTTCACTCTTATCTCACTTCTCTGCTTCCATCTGCATTTCCGTTCCTTCTCCCGGGTAATACCTCTGAGGACCGCGACCTGCTAGACTACTTGCAGCCCAGACTATCCCCACCATTAGGAGCTCTAGTGAAGACAAGACTCTAGTTAGACTCCACGTCCTGGTTGTGTTGCCTGTAACACTAGGATAAATTCCTTATGTTTACTCCTCCAGACTCAACAACTATAGTCTACAGTGACTTTTCAACCATTGCAGTGCTGCCGGCGATTTAAAAATAACTAGAGGTGATCTCTCAGGATATGGCAGTGTATGTCTATGATGCTATGATGGAAGGTATAAAGGAATGAAACTTGAACAATACGTTGCTAGAAATATCATGGCCTAGACAGCAGAGGGCAGCAGAGTTATATAGATAAATCACTGAGGACTGTTTTACCATAGTTAGACAATTTTTTTTAATTTACAACATTAGGGGCCGTATGCAGACTACTGGATGTATAACATATACGTCTGGTGTTTAGCGTTTTCTTTTACTACTGCACATGCTTAGTACATTTTTTTTACGTTATCTACGTATCTTTTCCTTACGTAGATTGTGTTAATGCGGTCTGAACGCAATCTACGTAAGCAAAAGATACGTAGATAACGTAAAAAATGTACTATGCATGCGCACTAGGAAAAAACGCTAAACACTGGACCTAGGTCAGTAATAGCCCCTTTATCTTATACAAAGAGAGAAATGATAACCTTAGTTGTTACTGGTTGTTTCTTGAGTAATCTTGACCTGGACCTATATGTTTTTGCATATTAGCAGAAAGTAGAAAGGTAGAAGGTTAATAAAGAGCATAGACCATAGAAAATCCAATCAAGGAATTCACATAAACAAAATATTCATTCCATAAAGCAATGACCATCACCAAAAGATCCTCAAAGAGGTTTTCTTTGTGTGCATTCCTTTGAGTAAATTTCTTATTTGAATTTATTACTAAGGAAGACAAATATAACTGTATATAAGTATACCTAATTCACACTGTACACAAATGTACACAAATTCACACTCAGCCGTCCGATGCTGCATTCCGTACAGAGTTTATTCTCCACACACAGGAGACGGGCCCACTCGCCATTCGCACGAGGTACGCATTGTGGGTGCGAAAGGGCATTTCAGTTGTACAGTAAGGGTTTGACTAAGTCCTTGTGTACAATTCAATATTCCACACGGAAGGGTTTCCATGCAGAATATTTATGGTAGGGTCCTGGGCACAGATCCAGCATCCACACAAAGGAATGCAGGGGGGGGGGCATGCTATTCTGCGTGCGGAATGTTGGATACCAAAATCCATACATTAGCCTCTGCAACGTAAATTCATGTACCGGATCAGGCCTAAATGCTAATAAATGTAAATATTCTCCTGTGCTTTGTCTGTGATTTGAATAATCAAAAACAAAAACAATAATAAATAACAATAGCAATATGCTCACTAACGCTGAATGACACTGATCATGGGGCAGCATGTAGGCTCGTGAGTTCGAATCCTGGACAAGGCTTTATTTGTGTATGTTCTCCACGTGTCTGTGTGGGTGCTCTAGATTCCTCCCACATGCCGAAAACATGCTGGTAAGTTAATTGGCTGCTGACTAAATTAATCCTAATGTGTGAGTGTATGTATGTGTTAGAGAACTAAGGATGTAGCTCCAGTGGGTCAGGGACTGATGTGAATGTGTAATATACTCCGCTATATAAAATCCTGGAACCTAAGGTATTTAAAAACAATGATTCTGTAAGACAAGGAAAGAAGTCTGTGATTAAAATTATAGTAAAAGGTTGATGATTTAATAATATGTCCATGATATAGATAATATAGATAATAAATATACCGACAACAATAAATGAATTGAAAAATATAACTGTCTATCTCTCTCCTTACTCACCTGCTCCTGCACACATATCCAGCATCTTTATTCTCCATACATATTGTTCTGCTATTTTTGTATTGGATTTTATTTTTGCATTGTACTTGTATTGTATTCCTTATTTATTTATTTAATAAATTAGTAAGATAGTCTTGTGACTAAAAAGAAGCAGTAATTAGGGGCAATTATTATAACATCTCAGGAGGAATATTGAGTAAAACAGATGGAGAAGTAATAACATATAGGAGCCAGGTTTGCTTTTGATGGTGGCGTTACTGGCCTATGAATCATCTGGATTTACTTACCTGTCCGGTGATCCACTGGTCTATGCAGCAGGAAGCTACAGTCAACCAGGGCAACAGCCAGAAATGTTTGGGTCTGGTATACACCCACGGTGCTCCGCCCCCTATGTGACATCACCTCGTGATATTACATATTTTTGGAGCACCGCAGACCTGCATTAACAGCGGGTCTATGGGCCAGATAATGGGCAGCTCTCCAGCAGCAAGTTCCAGTGGTAGGATACTAAGGTGAGTATAGTGGATAACTAAAGTGAGTATCAGCAGGACCCATCTCTCTCCGGGTCCAGGAACTAAGTGATGGGGACCCTGCAGTCAATGATGCTGATTCTGGTGCTGATCCAGTGGTTTGTATTCTCAGTTTACATTACTTACCGCAGGGATCGCAGAGGTGTTGTTTACCGGTACCATGTGTCTATTTTAGACACATTGGGCCAGAACATGAGCTATGTACGCTAGCGTTTTTACGCTAGCCACTGACTTAAAATCGACTATTTGTATTTACTGCGCATATGTGCGGCAGATGTTACGCCACGTAGAGCTGAACATATGTACCATCAGAGTAACTACGAACAAAGGTGTGGGGTCATCCATAGTACCCGTAGTTAGACCATTACATATGTGAATCCATTACATACGTCAGTACTTACGCTTTGAAAAGTTAAGGTAGGGAAGCGTAAAAAGTACGTATGAGTGAGGGGAGTGCATAGAAAATACGCTACACAATGAAACGTTACAAGCACTTAGGTCTGGATCTACCCCATTGTTTTCCGACAGGGGAGCAGCAGCAGCAGTCACTTTGTGAACGCTTCAAAAGAAGAATCAGTGGATCCAGTGATAAGTCAAGATCTGAATGCTGCACCGCGGACAGGTAAGATCTTCCCCCAACCCTAACCATTAATCTGGCCATAAAGCTAAAGCAATTATTGGTCCACTTATATAATTATCGGGTGATCGGGCTAAAAATCGCTGAAGTGTATGGGCAGGATGGATTTTTCAAATGCACAATAATCATACTAGAAATTCTCTGGTGCAATCATTTGATCTTTCGAAATGCTTAAAAATATTGGGCCTAATATCTTAAGCTAAGCCAATCAGCTCAGTCAACAGCTCCCTCTGCTGCTAGGGTCTTCCTCTTCTACTATGATTATTGTCCCAGCAGGAGAGGTGTATGGCACCGCTAATGGGAAGCTTTGTCCGGCAGGAAATCATCATGTTTATTGGGCCTAACACTAACCTTCCCCTTCTAGTAGCCTAACCATAATCCTCTACACTATATTCCGTAGTCTAACCCTAACCTTAACTCTTCATTTTACGCAGCCTAACCTTAAGCCCAAACCTATATCTCTTGCAGACTAACCCTAACCTTCCATCTCACACAGCCTAACCCTAACCTACTATGTCCCTTAGGGCTCTCAATAAAGTCCATCCCCGCCTATTCCCATTTTATTCTTGGTGTCTAGTAGAGAACATTTCACTATTGGGAACAGGTACTTTGGCGAAACGGGGCCTCTCGCTATTGGTACCTGTCGCCAGTATCAAAAAAGTAAAAAACAAAATACTTCCAAAAATAACACAGTCACAAATCAGCTGGCGGCTGTATCATTTATTAATTAGGTCCCGCTTTGTTTGTGTGAATGTGTGTGCTTATGTCTGTGTATTACAAAAATGTTCAACCTTAAATAACATTAAAAGTGTTGCAGGAACCCAGGAATAAGTGTCAGCATTGTATTTTTTTTTACTTATTAAATGATTTTGCACCATGGAGCGCTTTCCTTTTTTTCTTTCTTATCTAGTAACCTTGTAAACTGGACACAGGATCGGATTACATATAAGGAGAGCAGCGGTCTATTACACTATTGGATCTGGTGCCATTAAATACAATCTAAACCCTGATTGAACTGGGACACTAATTGAATTTTCTGGTTCCAAATATCTATATCCCATCATGTCTCTCCAGCACCCATTATCATGTGTATCCAGCACCCAGCATCCGCCATCATGTGTATTTAGCACCCAATATCCCCATCATCTGTATCCAGCACCTGCCATCATGTGTATTCAGCACCCAGTATCTGCCATCATGTGCATCCAGCACCCATCATGTCTCTCCAGTTCCCAGTATCCCCCATCATGTGTATCCAGCACCTATTATACCCCATCATGTCTCTCCAGCTCCCAGTATCCCCCATCATGTGCCTCCAGCACCTATTATACCCCATCATGTCTCTCCAACTCCCAGTACCCCCCATGATGTGTATCCTGCACCCCCCATCATGTGTAACCAGCACCCCCCATCATGTGTAACCAGCACCCCCCATCATATGTATCCTGCACCCCCCATGATGTGTATCCTGCACCCAGTGTGCCCCCTTTAAAAAAAAAAAAATCATCACCATGCCAGGAAAAAAAAAATGCACTTATATTTCAGGCGCTCTCCTTCCGTCCTGGCTCCTCTCTGCTGGCTCCTCACTAAACGTCAGGCGTGATGACGCCATGTCCGATGTTTAGTGAGTGAGAAGGGAGCAGGGAGGAGTCAGGACGGAAGGAGAGCGCCAGCGCCGCAATATAAGTAAGTGCATTTTTTTTTCCTACCGACGGGACCAGCGGCAGCAGGAGATCGTGGCGGGAGGCATATTGTAGATAGTTGTCTTGTAATAAATGGTTTAGGATCTAAAACTGTTAAATGTTCTTATGTATGGATTTTAATGTATCTGTGGCATCCCCACATCAGTCAGTGACGAGACAAGACAGCAAGCAGATTCTTTCAGGTGATGGTAGTATTGAAATTGAATATGATACCACAGCCAATTACTACAAATGTATTTGAAGAGCATGGCTCTACACAGGGCCAGCGGAACCCGGTAAGCGGGGTAAGCATGGCGGGAGGGCGTCATGCCAGAGAGGCGCTTCCCTCCCACCACGATCACTTGCTGCCGCTGGTCCCGTCGGCAGAAGAAAAAAAAATGCACTTATATTGCGGCGCCGGCGCTCTCCTTCCATCCTGGCTCCTCTCTGCTGGCTCCTCACTAAACGTCAGGCGTGATGACGTCACGCCCGATGTTTAGTGAGTGAGAAGGGAGCAGGGAGGAGCCAGGATGGAGAGCGCCGGCGCCGCAATATAAATAAGTGCATTTTTTTTCCTGGCAACGGGACCAGTGGCAGCGGGAGATCGTGGTGGGAGGGAAGCACCTCTCTGCCATGATGCCCTCCCACCACGCTTACCCCGCTTACCGGGTTCCGCTGGCCCTGCTGATACTTGTAGTTCTATAAGCGTAGTTCTGGTAAGCCATATAGCCATGCTGCGCTGCGTGTTGTAAAATAAAAAACACATACAGTTACACATAAGCATTTTACATATACACACATAAAATACATTAAACATCAGTAAAACTTCTGGCACTTGCCCCGACGACAGGCTCCGTCCTTTTCATGGGCGCCGCTACTAATGACCATTCAGACACTAGAGGGCACCCTTATATAGAAATGATGATGTTATTTACATTAGTTGGCTCTAGTGAGCGCTCTAGTGTTTATGACCTCATAATTTGTATAAAAGCGTGCCCGCTAATGTCCGAATGGTCATTAGTAGCGGCGCCCATGAAGAGGAGGGAGCATGTCGTCGGGGCAAGTGCCAGAAGAGGCCGAAGAGCAGTAGGAAGGATCGGAACATCACCTTCCAGCAAGCGGACAAGATTCTTCAAGCAACTGGAGAAGATTAACTGCAAAGAAAGAAGAAACTACAAGCAACTCGTCCCAAGAATGATGACAGCTAAACGGTGAGTCAGAAAGATTTTTTATAACTTTATGCAACACACTTTAGTTTAACAGAAGTTTATTAAAACACAGTGTGGTCACCTGTATTAATTTTAGATGGTAGAGGGCAATATTATGGTTTGTAAATGTGTATTTTCATATGACATGTATGTAAATGTATATTGTGTATGTTTTTTTGACACTGTTTTTTTAAAAAAAAAATTATTTTCAACGTATACAGCGCAGCATGCTTACAAGACAACATGCTGACACTGATATTACTACAAGGCTCAGCAATGCTGAGTTCTATCAGCGTAGCCGTCGTCAAGTGCGTTTCTTTGGCCTGCGTTTGGACCTGGGCTCTCTCTCAGATCAGGAGGTTGTGCAATTGTTTCAGATGCAGTTATCCAAGCGATCAGTTCGTGGACAGATCAGCAGAGAGCTGCACTTTGCAAAGACTCGATATACAGCCCCGATTGTATATAAATAAACCAGAAAAAAGAAACAAAGTTAACACCTGTAACTAATGCAGTTTCACTGTTCCACTCTATATTAAATTTATAATAGACACACTTATATGTGCCTTTGAAACCTCTGATGGGGGAGAGACCGTATACTCGCTGCATTAGCGGTGTGGAGAGAAGTGCTATAGCGGTCTGTCCGAGAGACAGAGCCGCTGCAACAGGTACCTCTCTCCTGTATGAGAGACAACCTGCTACACTGTAACAAATATCTGTTTAACTTAACTTGTAGTCATTGCTACCTACACACCTACTGAGCAGTGTTACAGTGTGACTGGGGACTTACATCAATCTGCCATGTGCAGTAGATCTTTATAGATTCGTATAACAACCCTTTATGCACTATACAATCCGGACCCCTATTTTTCTCTCTGTTTCATAACATATGATGCATATTTATTCTCTTATTTATTAAGATTGAACCCATTTACACTGGGTGAATGTACTACACTATCAATGACATTTTGATTAATTGTGGACAATAAAAATCTCCCTTATCCATATACACCTATTTAGTATTGAGGTTTCATGGCCAGTGCATTTAATTAACAATTGTATATTAGTAAGTGGATAGTGTTCCTGGGTGTAAAAGATTTTAATATCTTTCTACTTTTCTATCTTTTGTTTAAATTTCGCGTTTTAGTACAATAAACAATAAATGTTAAGTTTTAACAATTGACTTAGGACACTTTATTCCAGACACCCCTGAGTGCCCCTTTGAAACAAGCATTTTCCTGTCTCCACAATATTTGTTGAACTGTTAGTTTATATGCTTGCAGGAGCACCTCATTCCTATCTAGATTGCGGGTATTTTCCCAACTTTGAATAAATAGGAAGGGGATTTTGAATTTACATACATGTTTGTTAATCATTGATTTTCTAGTGCGGGAATAGTTTCTTGTATATATAATCTGTAACTTATACCTGCTGAAGCTTAACCCTAACCCTCTATGCCTAGCAGCCTAACCCAAACCTTATACCTGTTGCTGCCTAACCCTAAACTTATTTTGATGTGCCGCCGCAGCCTGTAGCTATTGAGAACGGGTTAATAGGTTACCATTCCCAATAGCAATTTTCTATTTCCAATTGTTGTGAACAAAGATACAGCTGCCTGTTTTTTTATGGTTTTCTTCAGGATATTAGTATTTATGAAGCTTCACTGGATCATTTGCCAATTTGAGATGGCTGTGTGTTATTAATCCACACTTATTGTTAATCTGTTTCCAGGGGTTTCCATTATAAATTTATTTTTGTCACCACTGCTTTTAGATGGTAGGGACATACATGTTTAAATTATCTGTAATCATACACTGTCAATCCGTTGTCCGATTGTCACAAGGCACAGACACTAGCACCTTATATCAGTTCATATGAGAGAGAGAGAGAGAGAGAGAGAGAGGGAGGTTGAGAGGGGGAGGGAGAGGGAGAAGGAGATTCCAAATTATATATGGAAAGGATCTGAGATATGTTTAATTAAGGTACGAGTGTATTTAAAGGAATCTCTGATTAGCACAATGAACCACCTACTGATAGTTTAATTATGCATGCAATCTATAAATTAAATGAGGTAAATTTAGGGGAATCTTTAATGGAGAAGGATTTGGGAGTGCTTGTGGAAAACAGCTGCAAGGGCCAATAAAGTTTTAGCATGCATAAAAGGGGCATAGATGCAAGGGAAGACTGTGTAATTTTGCCACTATATATATTTTGGAACTAGAAAGGGTTCAGAGAAGGGTGACAAAATTGATAAAGGGTATGGAGTCATTGAACTATGAGGACAGCCTATTTAAATATGGTCCCATGTGTCAAAAATAATAATAATGCCAAGATTTTATAAATCTGCTCCATTGGAATAGCAACTATGAAGTAGTAATACTCAAATAAAGTCAGTAATAACAAAACAAATTTTTATAAACATATATATATTTCAATAAATACTATTTAAAAACAAGACATATAAACATACACCATATAAATAAATACAGGTAATATATAAGAATAATGTGACATTATGGAAGGTGCACAGATCAGAATTTAATATGTGCATTTGATTTTTGTAATTAGATTATTGTGTGGGCATTACATTGATATATGTCTATTTAAACACAGTACAGGCTTTTAAGTCACCTGTCGAGGTATATTAATGACTTTGTATGCCATTGCTGTGATAACTAAATCCTTATGGGTAACAATAATTGAATTCAGTGGTGTTGGTAAACTGGCATCGCCCTACGTGCACACAATATAATGCAATGAGAACATATTTGAATACATTGCGCCCAATCCACATTTAATAATATATGCGCTCGGCAGATGTTACACTATGGACCTTCCGTACACTAGGAGATCCCGTGGAGTAGTTAATGTAGGGTTTTGGTCATGTAAGGAGAGGGAGGTAGTGACATGCGAGTGCTCTCCTGTCTTCTGTGCGCACTTCTAGATCTCCGTGAACACGGCAAACACACGTAGATCTGGATAAGGCCTTTAATTATTATTTTGTTTACAGATAAGCTAATAGTAATTACCTTGTTTAACTACAAATGTAATATCCCCACATTTGTGTATCCCCTTAAGAAAGAAGAAAATGTATCAGTATTTACGATGCAGGCAAAGTAATTGTTAGTCAGAAAGGTGACATCTACAAATGGCTCACATTCTGGCCTTAGACTAGAAGCAAAGGACACAAATCCGTGCTACTCTAAATAATCACAGTCATTTTTAACCCATCCAGTCTTTGACGGAGTTAGGTGATCCCTCCTAGTGAGTTTAGGTATCGCCACTTCTTGTCTAACCATCTAGTCCAGTGATGGCTAACCTGTGACACTCCAGGTGTTGTGAAACTCATGCTTTGTCAGGTATCCGCTATGCTTTTGCAGTCAAGGCATGCTGGGACTCGTAGTTTCACGACACCTGGAGTGTCACAGGTTAGCCATCACTGATCTAATCCTCCGTAGTTCCGGGAACTTCCCTTTACTGGAATCAGAAAATGTAAGGTAGGCACCGGCTGGCGGAAGGCAGTCTGTGTCAGCTGGAGTGGAGTGCGGCCCAGCGCTTGTGGATCTATCCAAATTATTTACTTGGGCATCCATATGTATAAAAATGCCTGGGGTGAAAAACAACTCACCCCTGCTTACAAAGGTAATGGTAGAATGGTTTAGTTCACTCTTGAAGTCAATTGAGATTTTGAAATTTCATTTTCTGTATCCAATAGCTTGAAAGTCTGAAGACACATGATGGACTTCTACTAAGGAACCTTCTTTTCATCTGGTGAAACTTTGTGACCAGTATGCTCATTGATGGATCCTAAGGGTGTATGTTTCCATTCTAATGACACACAGGAACATTAGAGCAGTCTTAGGAGCAATAACAAGATGGGTAACCCACAGGAAATGGCCCGGGCGTAGAGACTGCTTGCATTGTTGTAACACTTTCTCTTTATTTCAATGCTTATTTTATCACCCGATACATAGCTGTAATCTGCGTTACAGGTGCTCTGAGAGGCACATCCACCAAGGTACAGCATAGAATTAGTTGAAACTGTCAGAAAAAAATAAATAATAATAACTTTTAATACACATATTTTATTACTGCTCAACTTAACTGTTTTGTATGTAAAACATCACTTCCAAAAGTCCAAAATTGGAAGAGCTTTATTTAATGTAATGCAAAACCCATGTGGGTGCAGCTGTTCCCAAACTTACGGGGGTGCTGGGGTGCCCAATGTTCCCAAACTTACGGGGGTGCTGGGGTGCCCAAAAGTCAGACAGACCCCCTCTCCCCATGCTCCACTGGTAGCTACACCACCTTCCATCCTCTCCATTTTCTATGAGAATATTAATATGAGAAGAGAGACATCTGCTGTAAACCTCTCAGACCCTTTAAGCACCACACCACACAGGTGTGCTTCTAATCAGCCTGCATTACAGAACTCTGGGACGGCGGCGTTAGTACGATAGCGCTGCCCTCCCATCCTCATTACCCTCCCTCCCCCCCACCTCCCTACACTAACTAGAGTGCAGTAACGCTGGGGGATGGCCCCTCCAT
>WWET01001524.1:11488-24273 GCA_011038615.1 Limnodynastes dumerilii | reverse complement strand
CGCCGGCCACAGGGGGAGTGTCGGGGGAGTGCTCCAGAGCTACGCTGGCCTACTTACAGCCAGCATAGCTCTGGATCAGGCCCTATGTGTATATATATATAAATACAAATATATATATATATATATATACTCTATATACAGTCAAAACATATTGCCCTTATTGATAGCAGTTACATACATATATAAAGTAGTTATTTTTGGATTTCAAAAGTATGGAATTATTAAAAAAAGAACATTTATATAAACAAAAATAATTAAACAAGTATTTTCCATTTATGTGTGATTGGTGGGTATTATAGAGGCCAATTACAGGGATAATATGTGCCCAATTAATGACAAATAAAGGGCATCAGCAGGGGGTCCTGACCGTGCCTGTTACGGCTGTAAGTTTTTTCCTCAGGTGTCTCTGCTGCCAGCCTTCCATGAGCCATGCTATCTCAGCGTTACCATGGCAAACAGACGCCGGCTCTCACTTCCCTCTTACAGAGTCTGGGCCCTAGGATATAGTTCACGACCAGATAAGATGTAATTTACAGTGTCCGGTCTAGGTCTTGCGGAGGCCACTGACCCGTGGGACCATAGGTGGCTGTCTATGTGGTCTAAGCCTATGGCTGTTTTCCTGCATCCAGCAACATAGTTTGACCAGATACAAATATACTTAGATTTATTCTTTTTTGCTTCTGTTCTTACAACAATCACTCTTTAGTTACTATTGATTTACCTTTTAGATTCCATTAACTAGCAACCTTTTTTTTAATTTATTTTTATTCTTACTTGCTTTATTTCTTAAATTTACTCTTTTATTTTTATGGGTTTCTCTACTTTAATAGTAATTAGCTATCACCTGAAGAGACTTTAATTGTAGCTCCTCTCTCTGGCGCCTGGAAAATAATGGACCAGAAACTGGGGACCAAGGGCCATATGCAGACTGCCGGACGTATAACATATACGTCCGGTGTTTAGCGTTTTTTTCTACTGCGCAGTACAATTTTTACACTACCTATCTTTTCCTTACGTAGATTGCGTAAATCCGGTCTTTCAAAAAACGCTAAACACCGGACATATATGTTATAGATTCACACCTAAAAGATGCTGCTTCTTGGGTGCGTATATTTAAGAATTTATGTTCTACTCGTAGTCATATAGACTACACAATGTACATAGTACTTAAGAACGTAGATTAAAGATCGCACATAGTTTTTTAAAGAAAAAAGCGGCGTGCCATGGCAGCCTCAGGACTTTTTACAGAAGAGTGGGTGGGGGAGGTATTTAAATGAGCCGGGGAGGGTGTGGGGAAGGGATGTCTTCTTAAGGAGGAAAAGACGCACGGACACTTAAGGTAGCCCTATGGCACTCTTAAATGCCTTTAGGAATGGGAAAAAACTTACCGGTAGGTTATTCGCATCTGTGAATCTGGCCCTGGGTGATATTTGGCCTCATAGGCGTATCTATAATGGGTGCAGGGTGAGCAGTGCACACGGGCCCCTCAGAACAAGGGGGCCCTGTGGCATGCTTCTTGCACCCAGGGTTGGCAGGATGCATTTCTTCCCTCTAAGATCTTCCGGAGGAAAGAAATAGATGCCAAATGTGCCCCCCTTCCTCTGCGGTGGGACTGTCCCTATTTACGGGCCGGAGAAGGGGCGGGGCTTACAGTGCCGTTAGGTCCGAAAATCGGGACAGTCTTGTCTCAGGTAAGGAGGGGGGACCATATACAAATCCTGCACAAGGGCCCCCTCATTTCTTAAAACGCTCCTGTTTGGCCTCTGCATCTTATGTACATGTCAGTTTAAATTATTATCAAATATTTAAAGTCTGATATATGAAGTCACTTACACTATTAAAAAATATAACAAAGAAAAAAAAAAAGGGGCTACAGAACGGAGATACAGTAAAGGTGTTATGGGTCTATGCCAGCATCCCACAAGACTGAATACACTATACATATATGCTTTAAAAACAGGCAACACAAGGTTGTATTAGGTCTTATAATGGTCATCATTTTGTTGATATCGTAAAATGTGGTATATCTTTATAAATTGCATTTACCTAATGTTGTCCTGGCTGAGTATCGAACACAAAAGAATTGATCACCAGTGCATGCAGATACATTTGGAAATTTACATGGCTCCATGAGCGTTTCCACATAGGCGGGACAAAGAAGGCCATTCAAGGTGTAGTTTTCTTGTTGCACTAATAGAAAGGGGAAAAAAAACCAATATTTATAAACATAGAAAGAATAAATATTGCATAAGAAGAACAAATCAATTAGCTTAAACTGACATCCTAGAGCAGATCCCTACATATATCTTCTTGTCCTTTAAGGTTGAGAGGACTTTCGGAAGATCTGGAGTCAGAATTACTAAGCTGCTGGAAAGGAAAAATGGAGATGTTGCCCATAGCAACCAATCAGCTTCTAGCTGACATTATCAAATATGTAACAGAAAAAAGAGAGCTAGAATCTGATTGGTTCTTATGGGCAACATCTCCATTTTTACTTTCCCGCAGCTTAGTAAATCTAGCCCCCGATGTTTTTTTTATTTATGGAGGGTGATTACTGTCAGATTCTTAGCATTTCATTCAATCAGATGTGGATTGCCGGTATGTTGGTCTTTTTTCATACAACGGCTGAAAGTATCCTAACCCTAAACGTTTGATTTACTACAGCTTATCCCTAACCTTTTCCTTCTTTAACACTAACCCTCCATGCCCTGCAGCCTAACCCTAACCCTCCATGCCCTGCAGCCTAACCCTAACCCTCCATGCCCCACTGCCTAGGTTGCATAGGTTCCTGTCCCCAATAGAAATGTTTTATCTCCAGATGATTCAGTAGCCATTAAGCTGGCAGCTGTATCATTTTAAGATAGGGCCGCCTGGACTGGCAACTGCCTCCCCATTCTGTCAGGTGATAAATATGTTCATAGCAGCACACAGAGGCCATTGTCAGGTGATCAAAATGTTCATAGCAGCACACAGAGGCCATTGTCAGGTGATCAATATGTTCATAGCAGCACACAGAGGCCATTGTCAGGTGATCAATATGTTCATAGCAGCACACAGAGGCCATTGTCAGGTGATCGCTGTGTAAATGTTGTGAAAGGCTGGGACTTATACCTGAGAAAATTCAGTAGCTTGCAAGCAAGGACAGGGGGGACATTATTGACTTGATCCAGACCTGGGGCCTTATTCAAACCCCCGGACGTATTGCATATATGCAATCTACGTCCTGAAAAGATAGATTTTGTTAAAAAATTACTACGCGATCGCAGTATACAATCTCAGTATTTGCAATACGTCCGGTGGTCTGAATACAGCCCTTGAACAGGCCTGATGGTATAATGCGGCGTTTCCCAACTTCAGTTTCAGGGATCAGTAATGGTCCATATTTTCCAGATCTCACAGAATCCCAAGTAATATAGGGCCTGATCCAGACCTACGCCGATGCGCTGTGCGTACTAACACACAGCATAACCTACATGCACTCCTCCTGACACTCCCCCGGTCCGGCCGTAATTACACTCTGTTACGCCGGCTGAAGGCTACCATAGCTTCAGCTGGCATAACAGAGTGTAATTACGCTGGACCTGAGATGTAATCTCTAAACCCTGCCCTCCCTGCCTCCTCTCCCTACCTCTACCACCTACCTTCCCTAACTCTAGCGTAATTATGGTGAGCGCATGATTGACACGCCCCATCCACCATAATTATGCTAGACTAAGGGACGCCCGATCCTAATCTAGGATTTTTCTTAGTTACGCCGGGCAACATCTGCCTGGTGCATGCGCAGATCGGTTAAAAAGCCGATCTTACACATACGCTCACCGCAACTATGGCGGTGGGCGAGAGTACCACGTGTAGAGCTTGTAAAATGTGTAATTCAGTAATGAATACACCTGTGCGCCAGCAAGGAGACCTGGAAAACATGCACTCTTCGTGGTCTCTGAGGAACAAGGTTGAGAAACACTGTATAGCATATACTAGTGTATGTCTGTGTTCCCTCTCAAGGCCCAAGCTCAGAACAAGCATCTGGAGGGACATTCCATAGGAGGGAATAGGTGGATGAATGCAGTCAACGTACACTAAGGGAATGTTCCCACGAGTGAACACAATTCGAATGTAAACGTTAACGCAGGGTTGCCGACTTTTCAAAGCTTCCCTCCGGGAGAACCCGGAGGGGAGCCATAGATTGCTGCAAGGGGGCGAGGCTTAATGACGCGATTTCTTCAAATCACGTCATTAAGCCCCGCCCCTGCCAATCATTTATGTAATCTCTAGCGTTACATGGGATGGACAGGGCTTGATGATGTCATCAAGCCCTGCCCATCTCTAGTAACTCTATGGATTACAGTAGTAATTGAGAGCTGGTCGGGGCTTGCGGGAGAACTGCCCAAATTTCGGGAGTCTCCCGGATATTCCGGGAGAGTAGGCAACCCTGCGTTAACGTAAGTACGCACAGTTCACAGCTTAATAGTTCCATCTTCCACGGGGCATGTCTACAGCAGGGGCCAGATTTACTAAGCTGCAGTTTTGGAAAAGTGGAGATGTTGCCCATAGCAACCAATCAGATTCTAGCTGACATTCTCCAGTATGCAATAGTTAAATGATATCTTGAATCTAATTGGCTGCTATGGGCAACATCTCCACTTTTCCAAACCCGCACTTTAGTAAATCTGGCCCTAGAGGTTTATGTGACGATTATCATTTCAGTTACACAATAATCCTCAGATAGTTCTAAAATCTTTCCAGTGTTTACTGTCTTACAATGCTGCAGAATCAGCAGATACTGCACCACATTGTTTCAATTGGTTTTTAGGAATTCCTAATTTTAAAAGATCAACAATGGAGTTTGTATGTTCTTCCCGTGTCTGCATGGGTTTTCTCCAGGTGCTCCAGTTTCCTCCAACATACCAAAAACATACTGGTAGGTTAATTGACTGCTGACTGAAGTAACCCTAGTTTTTGTGTGTCTGTCTGTGTTAGGCTCCAATAGGGGCAGTGACTAATGTGAATGTGAAATATTCTCTGTAAAGTGCTGCGTGATCTGATAGCGCTATATAAAAACCTGGTAATAAATAAATAAATATATAGGTGTCCCAACTGAAAAGATTCCCATTTGCACAGTGCCACCCTGTGGGCGAGTATAGCATTGCAGCAATGGTTTATTGGAACAGTTCTTAAAACGATCCACAGGGAACTAGAGAGCAGTGTGCACAGGGAACATCGTTAAGCAGGTCGGGGATAGAACGTTACTATAAATTTGAAAAAGATGTCGGATCATGTTGGAAGTTTCAGTGTGTATCCGGTTTTTAAGGTCAGGGGGAGTGTTACAATTGTACAGTCTGGGCTGGGTTTTTAAATTTCCATGCGGATCAGCAATCATATGGATGGAGAGACTTAAGGCTGTCTTATGGCGCTGTAACCCAGCCAAAGTTCACACTAAATAGGGAGTTCTTTCCCCTCTTCTATGTGGATTGTCTGACCTCTGTGCGTACAGTAAACGGATGGAGGTCAGGATCCATTCCGACGTCACAGACTGAGTTAGTGGAAGGAGCAGCTTCTCCCCAACAGTTCAGAATAATAAGTCTGATCCCATGAAGATGGAACGTAAAGACTGCAGAGTGCGAGGCATTATAGTAAAACACACCTAACGTGTTACTATGAGACGCGGGTTGTTGCACACATAACCAGACTAAGGAAACCAACTCTACACTCCCTACGAGCCGAAGCCTTCTGTAATATTAAAAACAAATGAATACTATTATACTGTGATATTAACAAACATAAAACAAAAATACCTACATGTTGGTAGTGGGGGATCGCAGGTTCCATTGAAACAGCAAGTTGTAGATGATGTTGTGGTTGCATATAGGCCTGTCACATGTGCCTCATTAAAACACTCAGTGGTGTTCACACAGGACCTGATGTAATTAAAGCTAGTCCAGCGAAACCCTGAAACACAAGGAAAAATGGAAATGGAAATGATGATGATGATGATTATTATTATTTGTTATCACATAAACATTGGTCTTTGTTGTCCTGCTTGCACTTATTCAAAGTAGGAATCCACTTATTTCATTACTAATTTGTTTTGTGACTCTAATTGCTTGTGACAAGAGGGGCTGCATTGAGTGCACAAATGGGCGTTCCCTCTTAGTCAGTTTAGAGAATAGATCTTCACTCTCTGGGCTGAATCCAGACTGCTGCAGACAGTCAAATTACGCAAGCTGCAATGCACATGCCAGATGTTCCGCAAAAGATGGCGTATGGAACTAGATCCCCTTCGCCCGCCTAAAATGTGTAAGATGGGCAAGGGTGAGAATTACAATTTGACAGTGTGGGCTGAGTTTTAGCTTTCCATTCGGATCAGCCGTAGTCAGGGCTGGCGCGAACCGCTCCACGGGGGGATGCAGTGCATCCAGGCGCCATGATGGATAGGCGCTCATCCCCCCCGCTCCCTGCACCGCAGCACTGAGATGGGTGCCGCTGTAAAACAATGTCAGGTACTCTCATCACTCTGAAGAGAGCGCCTTACAGAGCCTAACAGCTGCGTCTATTCACTTCTGCTTTGCCTGTGTGACAGTGCCTCCCCCTCACTGAATGACACGAGTCACCTGAGGTCACATCAGCATCATTCAAAACAGAGCCGCTGCGGAGGAGAGGCAGCAGCCAGAAGAGAAAACTTCAAAGGTACGTAATTGTATAGGGCTTAAAATGGGAATACTGGCTGCTGAACAGACATGATGGGGGATGCTGGGTGCTGAACAGACATGATGGGGGTGCTACGTGCTGGACAGACATGATAGGATTGCTGCATGCTGGACAAACATGATGGGAGTGCTGCGTGCTGGACAGACATGATGGGGGATGCTGGGTGCTGAACAGACATGATGGGGGTGCTGCGTGCTGGACAGACATGATGGGAGATGCTGGGTGCTGAACAGACATGATGGGAGTGCTGCGTGCTGGGCAGACATGATGGGGGTGCTGCATGCTGGACAGACCTAATGGGAGTGATGTTTGCTGGATACACATGATGGGGATGCTGTGTGCTGGATACACATAATGGGAATACTGGGTTCTGGATACACATAATGGGGGTGCTGTGTGTTGGATACACATGATGGGGATGCTGTGTGCTGGATACATATGATGGGGGTGCTGTGTGCTGGACAGACATGATGGGGATACTGAGTGCTGGATACACATGATGGGGATGTGTGTGCTGGACAGACATGATGGGGATGCTCTGTGCTGGACAGACATGATGGGGGATACTAGGTGCTAGACAGACATGATGAGGATGCTGGGTGCTGGAGAGACATGATGGGGGTGCTGGGTGCTAAACAGACATAATGGGGATACTGGGTGCTAGAGAGACATGATGGGGAGATTGGGAGGTGGAGAGACATGTTGGGGATACTGGGAGGTGGAGAGACACGATGGGGATACTGGGAGGTGGAGAGACATGATGGGGATACTGGGAGGTGGCGAGACATGATGGGCATACTGGGTGCTGGAGAGAAAGGATGGGGATAATAGGTGCTGGATACACATGATCGGGGTGCTGGGTGCTGGACAGACAAGATAGGGTTACTGGGTGCTGGAGAGACACAATGGGCTGGATCCAGACCTTGTTAAGTGCATTAACTTAGTTACACCTGGGCTAAACCATGTTGAATTCAGGGGGAGTCAAGTTAATTGTATACTTTGCATGCAGGTATATATGTATCTTTTCCTTACATAGACTGCGTAAATGCGGTCTGAAAGAACGCTGATCTGCACAACCAACTTAAGGCTTTCTTATGACAGCATAATTGACATTAAAGTCCACACAGGAGAAGGGAGTTTAGGATCAGGATCCGGTCCTCTGTGTGTGTCCAGGCAGACTTTCATACTTCTAAGAATACCTTGCACTTAAGTTGGAGTTATAAAGGAAGGCCCTGGTTCAACTGTACAAGTGCTTACTAAGAAAACATACAGCCACTCCTATGCTAAGGGACCTGTGCACACAGAAACCACAAGTTTGGATCTGGCCAATGTCACTGACTCTAGTGTCTCACACAGGCCCAGCAACAGGGGTGGACAGCTGTGATGGGCCACGAGGTTCAGAGAGGCCCCAAGGTTCAGAGAGACCCCTGTAATCTACTTCTGCAAACACTATTGGGGAGGGATGGGGCCCCCCAAAAACATGAGTGTACCAGGCCCCAAGATTTGTGTTGCCGGGTGTGGTCTCACATCTAGGAGATGTCTTGATGTTGCTATCTTGACTGCACTTCTCAAATGATTTATTGACTTTTATACACATACTTCATTCATAGTTTGGTTAATAGATCAGTAATATGAATGAACTATTGTGATTTACTGCTTTGTAAAAAAAAAAAAAAGGAAGCCTTAAGATTGTACATCTGTTACTAATAAGTACTGGTGTAGGTGAGAGTTACCTCTGGTTCGGATGAGGGTAGCTCCGCAGACATTACTGGTGGAAGGGCAATCCTGTAAGCTTCCAGTGCAGGGTGTGTCGCTAAAACTGCTGCATTGTTGACATTTCAATGACTGACCTTGAAAACAAGTAGAAAATATTGAATGGAAATATTGGGACAAATAACAAAAACATAACATCTCCATTTGGAAAATTGAGTGAGCACAAAGGAACATATTGAAATATATATTTTAATTAATAGAAAATGGCAGAAGTTATTTCTGGTTTAGTATAGCAAATGAGGGTGCTGAAGTCTCAAGATAAGGGGTACATCCAGCTCCCTGCAGAGGCAAATGTGATCTGTCAACAAAAACACAGGGGCAGAAGCTCTATGCATGCTTGGATGGTGCAGATGTTTTGTCCAATCAGATGGTCTACATGCAGTCACCAATCAAAGCATACATAAAATAGACGCTCAGGCTATTCCAGTTGTTGAGCATAGTGTTAAGATCGTGGGGGTACAGTAAAATGGGTGTTCTATAGACTCCAGGATTTCCTGGAGGGAAGATTTGAAAAGTCGGCAACCCCGAGTAAACCTCCTTATGTATGTGATTTTTATGTACAGTGTTATATAATGTTTGGTAGGGCGTTCCCTGATCCTTTGTACTACTGATTCCGTAACTGATTTCAAGACTCTTGATGTGATCATGATCTCTCTGTGATCTGTCTCCCAAAACGTCAACCCGTTTGACATAATGGGGCTGGGGCATTAATGTTTTGGGGGCACGGCATTAATATGATGAAGATAGGGCATTAATGTTGTGACTAGGGATAGTCACTTTTCAGTCCACACCAGTAGATCAGTGATAGTGTATAGATGTGTATAGATTTGTTAAAATATATTTGTCATTTCCCTGTACATATTCTACCTTTGAAACTTATAGAACTCATATTTCTTACTAATAAAGCCTGAGTAGAAGGAAGGCTATAGCACTGCGCTATTACTGCAAAAATGATGTATTTTAGTCATCTAAAAATAAACTTTATTAACAAATATACAAATATAAACAGAAACTGGAGTCTAATCCTTATCACTCAGGGAAATACAGCCATAGGTGTGGGATGGTAGTGCAGGAAGTCTGCCCTTGGCTACAGAACTTGTCTGACAAGTTGTTGTTGGGAGTGAACCTCGTGCGTGAGCTGCTGAATTCAAAGTAAGAAAAAAAGTCTTTTAATTAGCAGTTACCCAGAGGAGGCTGTGATAATGCATATTGTATAAATGTGGGCATTACTTGTGTATCTTGTATTACATGTATTGTAACATAGGACCTGATCTGGAGGTGCATGCAAACCGCCTGGCATTGTATGTGCCGTAGATGCATTTGAAAGAGTGGATTGGGCAGCGTGCGATCCAAGAGCGTTCACCATGGCGTCCTTTGGATTGCACGCAATTACAACATGTAATGTACAGGCACCCAGCAGATAATCTGACACCTAGAGCCATATTTACTAAGCTGCGGGTTTGGAAAAGTGGAGATGTTGCCCATAGCAACCAATCAGATTCTAGCTCTCACTTTCCTATTACATACTAGAATGTCAGTTAGAATCTGATTGGTTGCTATGGGCAACATCTCCACTTTTCCAAACCCGCAGCTTAGTAAATCTGGTCTATAGTGTTACTGTATATAATGTCTGGATGGATCGCAGGACCTGTCTTTTGTTCCTTGTAGTTACACAGCAGATAAGCGCCATGAAGCTAATGCCCAGATATGCTGTAGAGCAGTAGACTGTCATAAAAATGTTATGAATATCGTGAACATTCATATAAACACTCTAAAAACTAAAAAAATAAATTCTAATTTTACATAAAACAAAAAAAAAAAATGACATTACTGTATGTAGAAAGGAATTAACACATGACAAATACATTGGCAGCAATTACATTGGGTCTCAAATAAGTAGCGGAAGATGAGCCCCCTGTACGTAGTCATGAAAAACACGTTGACGTAAGCAGCTTCCTTATTATGCCTGCGTTCAAATCTGGATTGCGTGTACGTCCCTGGGCACACTCTTACTGTACACTGACTATATGCCTACACCAGGGGCGTAACACATATATATATATACTGTGACCCTCTATTGTTGCACTGTTTAAGAAGTAGGCCCCCTAAGCCACCAGGCCCTACAGCAATCGCACTCATTTCACCCCCTGTAGTTTCGCCCTTGCACTACACCCCTCCCCTCTCTCAACACACCCCTCAATATGGAAGGTGCCACAGCTGGAGTTGCGCTCATATCAGAATCGTGCGTGAATGCGCGTTCCTCAGATCTGAGCATGCGCAGCAGAATATCACACAGAAAAACGTCAGACCAGCTGGCGTTCAACACTCACCATTACATCGGGCCCATAGTGTTAAAGCATTATCTGCATCAAGATGTTCTTTAGAGTTATACACTAGACTGGGCTGATTTCTGTCAGTAGTTGTAAGTTGTCATTGTCCTGGAGCCTCCACAAACATCCAAGTTTCCAGGCTTCTGCAGTCTATGAGGATGAATGTGATTGATATTCTCCTCTTAAGCACATTATATCACAGCTACCGGCAAATTTCAGTAGTTGTGATACAGGTGGAAGGTGGAACTTACTGACATCCATCCTCACAGCAGCTGCTGGAATCCTGAAGATTGGATGGAACTGCAATGGGCCAGATCAAAACTTAAGTTCCCTTTAAGTATGATCACGCAGCATAGTTACGCACTAGTAAGTATAATGCACTCCCCTCGAACACACACAATTTAGCTGATTTACGCATTCTAAACCCTAACTTGGGTATCTGTGGTCGTACGTATCGCCTTCCCGTACGTAACTGCCTAACCCAGCCCATGCTGTACAATTTAAATGCCTCCCTCCGCATACAATGCATATTTTCTGGTTGCGTAGGGAAGACACGCCCCTTTGTACATAGTTACGAACAAGTTATGTACGATCAGAGTTACGATGCGTAACATGTGCCTTGCGCATGTGCATTACGTGCGAACAGACAAATTTGCGCATGCAGCATGTGTAAATTCGCTGTTGTACTCAAGTCTGGATCTACCCCAATATGTGTATATCTCAGAGCTGCTCAGGTCAATTTATAGGTTAATGCAAACAGGTGCATGAAAGGCCTGGGGGTAATCTGCTAGCAACAGCAACACAGGAGAGAAAATGCCTCAGCAACACTGTCATTACCCAGTAACAGGCTATACTGTTCTTTATGTTAAATAAATCGTAGAAATGCCTGTTACACCTGTGCCACCAGCCACTTTGTATATAAATATGTGTGTGTGTGTGTATGTATGTATGGCAGGGGGCCCCTACAGTGTAGTTGCCCAGGGGCCCCCACAAAGCTTAACCCAGCCCTGTTGGAAACTACTGGGAATTGAACAAGAGCTTTCATTGTGAAGCGGGGCCGGTTCTTGGGTATATTTTGAAGTAAAATTACCAATATTAGGAGATGGGAAGCACTACCCAAACCCAACCCTATACATACATGGTTAATGAGTGATGTATACAAAGCATAGAAAACACCAATTTAAAACCACAGTTTGTCAACAGCAATGGTGCAGTATACAAACCACTTAACCTAAAATGAGCTGGATCCCCTAGGCATATCAAGTTGCACCTGCCCAGCCGGGGTGCAGGTAAGGACACACATTACAGATGCTGCATGGTCTTTGTAAAGTGTACACATTCGGTAGCTCACCATCACAATAGGCACTCGTCTTTACATCACACCCAGACTGAGATTAGACACTATCCTGCTTTTAGAATGACGCTGCTTTGATTCTGTCTATGAGTTATGTTTCATTTTGGTTTTGTTACCTTCCTGTAACACAATATTATGTTAAACATAAAAGAGCTTAAAACTGTTCCTAAAACAAGCGCTGTGTTATCAAAAGCATATTGGTTAGATAATAAACCACTGGATATACAAATAGATCAGATCAAATATAAAGTTCTTACCTGTAGCTATAAAGCCAAACAGGACAAAGATTAAGCCCAGTGCAGTTCTCATTGCTTGGCCACAGTGTTTTGTGAGACTGTAATCAGTCACTTTATGACCACCCCTAAAGTGGGGAGCGAGTAATTGCGTAGGAATGAAGTCAATGTAGTAACAGCAGGTTTTGAGGAGTGTATTTTTAAAGGTTTCTTGCTAGGTGTGACATTCCACAGATCTGACAATGAAATGCAGATTCACCTTCCTTATTTCTTTCTCTTTCATTGTTCAACTTTAATATATTTCATGACAAATAAGAAAACAATATATATATTCAATTTAAATACACTGAACCAAATAACCTTCAGGACAGCTATTATTTATGATATATA
>WWET01001523.1:345490-366176 GCA_011038615.1 Limnodynastes dumerilii | reverse complement strand
CACAATACTGTGTTACTTACCCTGTACCAGTTAAGTTATGTTGTCCTTCATATAGTACATGCAACATAAAGCAGTGGCATACATCTCTTTAATATTGTTGTTATCAAAATCTACTAAAGCAAAGGGCATTTATTCTACCTAGTTAAATTTTTCTGTTCCTTTTGTAAATACAATTATCATTTACTATAACATATAAAATAAAATCCAGTTTAGGCAATACGTTTCCTTTACATGTTGAATTCTTACGCCACTATCCTTTCAGACCAGCTCTTCTTAAATTCATATTATATTACATTTTATTTATATCCTCACCGCTATGTTCCCATGTTCTTTCCCTTGTCTGTCACTTTGCATTTTCAAGTATTGTGTTTGAATGCTATATCTAAACAATGCTTGTTTTTTTTTTTAATCTTTGTTTTACTATTGATTTCTGGCTCTACCATTTTTCTAATGTTGTTATCAGACAGGCAATTTATGATAGTGACCTTTTCTACCATGAAAAGCATTACAGCATCATAACATGAAAAGAGGATAGCAGATTGTGAATGACAATGAATTATTTCTTCACGTTAATATATTATCTACGTTCACACTTTTTTCCTTTGAGGTGAGGTAATTGTCATATTAAATTACCTTCATTTAAATGATCCTTGACATTTTGCAAGTGCAGAAATATTGCTGCTTTATTATTAAACATTAAGGGTCATTTACAAATTAAAAATATGGAGCAGAGCACTGTATCTCATTCAGCACAACTGTACATGGATTAAAGCATTCATTGCTCATTGCAGTTTATTTGCTTGGTTGTTCTGATAAATTTGTGTGATATATCTCAACACACAAACTGGAGATTACTCAAATCAATTTATAAGGTAATATAGAGCAGGAGCTGCAAGAGACTTAGGTCTCTTGATATATGATCCAAAGTTGGGACTCTAACTGTGGGCGCTCCATTTACTATTTAAATTTTCGGGTGATAATGGGTGTTTTAACACTAAAACGCTCATTATCACTTGAAAATTTACATTTTGAAATTTACTAAAGTGCATTCGCCATGGAAATCTGCTGTTTCCATGGCGATGCACAAACACTTCGTAAAGATTCGCTGGCCCGTTGATCTTAACGAGCCTTATTACAAGTTACTATCCCTCACTGCCGAAATTCTGATTCGGCAGTGAAGGAAAAAATAACGCCATCTGAGGATGGCGTTATTGACTTCATGCCAGCAATCTCCCCATATTCCCCCCTTTTCCTCCCCCTAATAGCCGTTATTAGAGGGAGGAAAAGCGGGGTATGTGTGGGGAGACCACTGGTATGAAGCAGGATGCCGTCATTAAAAAATAAAAAAAACAAAAAACAAAATTAGTTTTTGTTTTTTTTAAACAAAAAAAATAAAAAAACAACATTAAAACATTAAAATAATATAAAAAAAATACAAAACTCACCTGTCCGATGGACGCGTCCGACTTAGAAGACTCCGGCCCCGATATGAAGACCCTGCGCATGCGCAGTGGGTTTTCATATTAGGGCTGAAATTTTCTAAGTGCCGCTATGAAGTCTCTGCGCATGCGCAGGCACTTCATTCGATATGAAGTGCCTGCGCTGCGGGCAGAGCACTTGACTTGACTTCGAGGGACCTCGGCGGAGGGGTGAGTATTGGTAACTTTTTAAGGGGAAGCTGCCAGGCTCGCCGCGAATACAGGCGAGCCTGGAGCAGCTTCCCTTCGGGGGAAATTTTTTTTGTTGTAAATATAGCCCTGTATTAGAGTTAGGACCACCAAAACAGAGAAGCCTTGTAAGTGGCTGGTGGCTTTTCAAATATTTACAAATGTATGTAACAAATTCTCTGACTTATTTTACAGATAGAATGTCATAGTTGGTTACTGGTTAATTGCAAGAGTGCTGGGGTGTCTTTTTGTATCTGTGTTTATTCCCTATACCTTGCAGCACCTGCTCGATATTAACTCATAAATTGATTTGAGCTACCTCCATTTTGTGTGTTTGTATTAAAGTGTGTCTGGGATAGAAGCTGACAGGAGGTGCTGTTTCAGAGTAGCTGTTTTATAGACTTGGTTACCTCTGCTGGGGGTGAGCTCTCAATTTAAAAATACATAATATATGACCCAAAGTTGGGACTCAGACAGTTTTAGAGTTAGGACCACCAAACAGAGAAGCCTTGTAAGTGGCTGGTGGCTTATCATATATTTACAAATGTAATGTATGTAATGAACCGCTGACTTTTATATTAAAGATAGAAGATTAAGATTAAGATTTGTTGCTAGTTAATTGCAAGAGTGCTGGGGTGCCTTTTTTTGTGTGTATATATATATATATAATAGAAACTTAACTCAGCTATCAACTATAGAAGATAGTTAGATAGAAAATCAGTATCATGAGTGCACATTCATAACCAGGCAGCTGAACACAGTAAAATCCACTCATTGTAGAAAAGTTTGAACGTTTCCTCCCAGTTTGTCTCGTTTCTGACAACATATGCAACAAGTCACAGTGTAGTCTATGTTTAACCACCCCCTCCACTGGCATTCCCAGGAACTGTTGCAAGACAGTAGTGCATTGGTTGTGATGAGCAAAAGGGTCTAGGCTCTTTATCTGCTCCCTGATGTGATACAATCAGTACAAGGTGGAACCTGCAGTAATGCTAAAATGTGCAACATTCATATGTGCAAATAATATCTAGGAAAATCAGAGTCAGAAGGTCCTGGCAGAGGTTCAAGAGCAAATACAGAGATTCAAAATGTACAAAATCACTTAAACTAAATAACAGACTTAGGAAACACCCAAAGTAAGGTATTAATAGTGTATTAATAGCTCCCTCATATGTGGTATCAGAAATCACATGCTGGCATAAAGTACAGACACCAGGAAGTGATCGCCTGATTTCACAAAGCATAAAACTCAGGAAATGAACACTTGACTGTAGTTTTAATAAAGGACTTGGGAGTGTCATCATTGGTTTCTGGGTCTCGTGGGGAAATAGCAGGCACCAATGTTGACATGTGATACAGTAGGTATCAGTTAGAGGACAGTCTAAAACCACTTTAGACTAACTCTCGCTATTTTTTACTTTTTCTATTCCCCATAAAATAACTAGAATTAAGGGAAGCGGAGAGTTACAATTTTTTAACATGGAGCACATTAAACTTCCGGTGTAGGCGGGTGGTTACTGATGACATTCACCTCTAAAATTGTGGATTGGGTTTCCATCAGATAGCGGGGAGGAGCTTTAGGAGAGGGGGTATTTAACCTCTCCCAACTGGGAGTTCTGCCTCTTTTCTCCTGGATTTTCACCCACCCTCCCTCCCTCAGGACATGTGGTTTCAGGTGCAAATGGTTGTTGAGTGATCCAGGATGGCGGAAAGCAGGCATAGTTTCATAAGGGGTTCTGGTTGGTTATTATATATATATATGGTTATAGTTATATATTTGTTTGGTTAATGGTGCATCTCTCTCTGGTTAGGTCTATTAAGAAGTTACCGTGGGTAACTTTCTTTGACCTATTGGAAGGCGTGGTGGTGTAGCCGGAGGCTGGAGACGCGCACATACGGGCGGTCTCGGGTTTTACACTTAAAGGAGGTGTTTTGCCGAAGGCTGAGAGAGTGTGCCAGGTTGGGAGGATAGTTAGATAAATGTTTGCTGTTTATAATATGTTGTTTATAATATTACTGTTTATAAGATGTGATAATATTGATATTAATATTGCATGACTTATCAATATGTCGGTTCATACCTGCTTTCTTTGGCCCCCATCAAAAATTTAAAATTAATGATTATTCAAGATCACATTTTGGATCTTTTGATAGCCAATTAAATCAAATAGGAATAGTTAATAATAAAATTTCTTTAGTTCCCAATCAAGTTGTCGGTGTCTTTTATTCTTATGTTATGTGGTAAAGAGGTGAGTGGTATTAGGGGACCGCACGCATCACACCTGGGAAGTTTAGGGAAGCGGAGAGTTAAAAGATTTTAACATGGAGCACATTAAACTCCCGGTGTGGGCGGGCGGTTACTGATGACACTCACCTCTAAAATTGTGGATTGGGTTTCCATCAGATAGCAGGGAGGAGATTTGGGAGAGGGGTATTTAACCCCTCCCAACTAGGAGTTCTGCCTCTTTTCTCCTGGATTTTCAGCAGGGCAGATCAGTCTGCAAAAGAGCTAAGTATTAAATTACAGTGTAATCACCTTCTCTCACTTTCTTCCTTTCTTTCTCCTTATTCTTGTCTTTACTTATCCCCTTTTCTCTAGCTGTCTACTCTCCTGCTACATCTCACACACCTCTCACATACTCCATAGTCCACACAGTCTTCATTCTTGCCCTCCCCCCCACTATGAGGTAAGTCCAATGTTTCAGCCAGGCAGGAAAGGGGCAGACTGACTGGCAGGACACACAGAGGGGGCACACTGGATACTGGGTGCTGGATACACATGATGATACAATTAATGACATTTTATTGGTATCTATTTTTATTTTGAAATTTACCAGTAGGTGCTGCATTTCCCACCCTAGGCTTATACTCGAGTCAATAACTTTTCCCAGGTTTTTGTGTCAAAATTAGGTGCCTCGGCTTATATTCGGGTCGGCTTATACTCGAGTATATACGGTATATTCATTTGTCCTTAAAAATAGCAGATTTTGTTGTGTGAGCAAAACTGCAAGGTTCCAATGTACCTAAATCATATTTATTGGGAGATACTGTATATCAAAATACAGATGCATATACTGTCCCGCAGAATATTCACATGACATCACAAACTGTCATTTGCTCTGCAGCCCCTCAATATTGAATTTGTAAATTGCCTATACTGAGTGGATAGATGACTGGTTAGAAATAGTCCCTTTTTTCTCTCAGAATGTTTGAGCCTCCAATAAATGTAAGAGCAATAATAACAGAAATCTATATAATTTTCATGCCATTCATATGTCATAGTCAGCAGTGATGGCAGTTTCTTAGCTAAGCAAGTACAAATGCTTTTGTATTCCACACAAAAGACTTTGTATCAGACATCAATCAAATGAAAGCATAATGTTACTTATTGTTAGACTTACACAATATAAATTTTATCTAAGGACATTTTGTGCAAGCTCTCACTGATTTTGTAAATGATTAATTTGATTATAGTTGTGATAAAACACTGTTCCTCCTAACTCAATTAGTATGTTCAAAATACAGATTGAAAATGTATCTACTGCTAGCTTTAAAAATTAATTAATTAGTATATGGAAAATTTTCACCACTCAACACAGAAATGTGGATTATCTTACATAATCAAGTATAACAATATTGGACCTTACAAGTTCAGAACCCTGCCTTAAAATCTCCCCATAGGTCTGAATCCGTGCAAATATGCCTACTGCCACCCACTGACCTTAACCGGCATGCCTATCCCAGCCTCTCTGGAGGGGATTAGGCATTCGGAATATGTAGAAAACCTATTGTATGGAACTGATTGTGGAAATCAGGTAACTTTATTAACTGAGAATTAGGCCCATTGGGGTAGATCCAGACCTAAGTGCTTGTTACGTTTCATGGCGTAATGTATTTACGCTAAGATATTTTCTATGCACTCCCCTCGCTCATACATACTTTGGTCATGTTACGTTGCCAAACCCTACCTTAACTTTTCAAAGCGTAAGTATTGACGAACGTAACGGCCTCACCCAGCCCATACTGTACGAGTTAAATGCCTCCCCCCACCTAAAAAACCTAACTACGGGTGTCGTATGGCTGACCCTCCCCTTCGTTTGTAGTTATGCTGATGGTACGTATGTTCAGAGTTACGTGGCGCAACATCTGCCACACGCATGCGCAGTAAATATTAATGGGCGATTTTACGTCAGCGGCTAGCGTAAAATCGCTAGTGTACGTAGATCTGGATCTGGCTTATTATGTTTAATACCTAAGAACTACATATACTCGTGTATTTGTCGTAATACTATATGCAGATTCCAACTTAAGATGCACCAATGTTTTATAAACATTTTGTTCTTTGGTTCCTCTCCATTATTTGTGGTAGTTTTCTTCATATGCCAGAATTTCCATGTTACGTCCCCAGAATGGTGACTATAGAATGGTTGATATTGGGACTATATTGTAAAATATGTTTTTTAGTTAGAATATGAAGTTATTTCTGTGTGAAATTACAAAGGGCTAAGGAGTAGGTGTCAGAAAATCAGAAGAGTAAGATGAATACAGTACAAAATGCAATTAAAGGTTAGAACAAGTGGCACCAAGTGAGAAATGGCACTGTGAGGCCCCTCTCCCAACATGTAAAAAGTAGCAATACACATGACATGTGTTCAGTGTTCAACAATGTTCTGTCATCAATGGTGTTCCAGTGCACCAAATAAATATTAGTTTAATGCAAAGAGTGATCACTTATATACAAAAATAGGGTTTAATCCATCCATGTATGTACATCCATGCTAGTAGGAAATCAGTTCATACATGAATCTGAACAACCTGTTTTAAGTATGGCCTCCATCTCTTATTCTCTTCATTTGTTACTAAAGTTGTTATTCACTGAAAAGAGAGAGAAGGGGCTAGATTTACTAAACTGTGGGAAAAATGGAGAATGTCAGCTAGAATCTTATTGGTTGCTTTGGGCAACATCTCCATTTTTTCCTGCAGTTTAGTAAATCTATCCCCAGGTCTTACCACAGTGGATGACTGTTGTACATTCTGTTCTCTGTTGTTTCCCTAGATGGCAAATATGCAGAGATGTAGCATGGACTAATGGCACACAGAGCAAGTGAATGCTATGGCTCCCCCCAACCCTCTCCCGTAGTGTAGTGTGCCAGGGAACGGAGAGAGCATCTTCCCTGACAATTTCTGGCTAAAATGAGTGTCTTTACTTGAAAATGAATTGTAGGGTTCATCTATTCCTGCCTAATGTTGATTCTTACCACATTAATAGTCTGTGGAGAAAATGAAGCTAGTCACCATTACACATCATATTCAACCATTACATATTTCCCTTTTTCTGTTACACAACTGCTTTTCGGTCGCTGACCCTTAATGACATACCTGCCATCTTGTGCCCCCTCTCCAATACACTTCCCCCTCTCTGCACCCCCTCAATACACATTGATGGTATACTAGGGTATGCCATACCATCACTTCTCCCATTGATTTAATTGAAAAGCACTAAGGACCTGATTCACACTTAAGAGTGAGTTAGGTGCAGGCAGATCCAGCCCCCAACCCGCCCCACATTTTTAGGTACCTTATGGCACTTACGAGTTCCATAGGGCTACCTTACATGTCCGTGCGCAGTAGGTCATTTTGGCCAAATACGCACTTAAGAAGCAGATGCTTTTTAAGTGTGAATCAGGCCCTAAATCCCTATTCACCTCTATAATTTCAAAAATGTTATACCGCAACTTCTAAATTGTCACTTCGACCAATGATATGTGGTTTATATTAGGATTTGGGAATGGTGCACTATATGCAGTATATAGGTCATTCCCAGACCTCTAATATACCCCACATGTAATACCAGTATATTAGGGACCTGGAGATGGCACTTGGTCTGCCAGCGCCCAGAGCACAAGCTCCACCAGCTCTACCCTTGCTACTCCCTTGCTTATATGCTCTAAATATCCTCCATTAAATCGATGTATTGGGAAGGTGGAGATAGATCTTTACCACAGTGAGGCTGCAGCTCACTCGCTTCCTTGTCGTAGCCACTCGTGATAGTTTGGCAGTTTTAGTCTTCAAGGACCAGATATAATGAGGCTGTGTAGTACCATTCAAGATCACAACTTTGGCAAAGGGGCTGATTCATCTTAAGTCTACTTGGTGTAGCTTTTACATCATTCAGCTGATCGGACCTAGTATCATACATTATATTGCATTGGCATCATTGCTCATTGACGCATTTCTCTTACATTTTTTAACGGTGGCCACCATACTATTCTATATACACAGTAAGGGACATTTTTTTTAACATTTTATTCATAGTTAAAAATGGTTAAAATATATATTGTTAGGTCATGTAATGTTGAAATGTTTATTTGGGGAATTTTTTACATTTATTAGGGACACATTACACATTTGCAGGTAGAATTTTATTACTTATCAGGCTGACGCTTACGCTACTATAAGGATTAGTATGGCCACAAACACATGGCCATGCTTTTCCTTACAGTAGTCTTTTCCTTACAGTAGTATATGCGTCGGCAGGATAAGTGATAGAAAAATGCATCTAGTGTTTTTTTAATTTGTGAAAAACACATCAACTATGTTGACATTTGTTTTTCTATTAAAGTGTGTGTTGCTTTCTATGAAAGCGCCACACACAGGAGGCGCTTTTATTTAAGCCCTCACAGACCGCACTAGAGGCAATTTAGTCTAATCGCCTTTAGTGAATCCACCATGTTCTAGCTTGTACATTAGAAAAGTCAGTACTGGGAAGGTATATCGATGTTGGTCGAGTTGGTTGTGAAAAAGCCCAAAGTCTCGGTACTTTGGCATTAGTGAATACGACGATGGGACAAAAACAGCGATTTGGCCAACATCGACCTTAGTAAATGAGGCCCTATGTGTCTCATCAATTATGTACACATGTGTAAAAACATACACTGTTTACTTATAAATAGTGACCTCTGAGTAACAACAAATACAGTACAACCTCGATTATCCGGGCTAATGACTGGCACCCTTCGGCTGGATAATCGAAAACCACGGATAATCGAAACAGTATTAAATGAATACAGTACAGTAAACGCTGGTAAAATTCGCAGAACCGTCGCCTCAGTGCAGGGCAGTGCTAGGAGCGGGTCCAGGGTTGTTGTAATGGCCAAATTGCAGGTAGATGGCTGTGCAAACGGAGGAGCTCCTTCACTGTGCAGCCATTCTCCTCGGCATCCAGGACACGCCCCCCGTTTTAAAGGCACGTCTGCTCAGCTCAGCACCCCAGATAATCCGATCACTGGTTAATCGAGGCCCGGATAATCGAGGTTGTACTGTAGTAATAAATAATAGATAATGAATATGCCCATAAGACTCAAAGCATATATACATAGATATATTTAGATATTTTAGATATTATGATCCTATAGAAAAGGCATCTCCTAGTACTGTAAATCAGACCCTTCCTTATGAATCACTTAATAGCTAAATATACTTGTTTTTAATTTATGGTACATTCTCATTATACAGTTGAGTGTTCCTATATAGTATGTATTACATGTGGGGCATATTAGGGGTCTGAAGATGGCGCACTATAAAAAGTACATGTGGGCTATATTAGGTTTTCCAGGATATATATATATCTATCTCCCTCTCCCTCTCATACACATAATGCATCCCATATACATATACTATGGGATGTACTATGTGTGTACTGTATATGTATATGGGATGCATTATAGTGCATCCTATACACACACACATACATACACACACACACACACACACACACAACTCCAGAAAAACACAAACACTTGTTTACCTGTTCACACTGAAGAGCCTGTAGTCAGCAGCCCTGCAGAGACAGGAAAGAGATGAGCTTACAGTTGGAAGGGGGTGGTTCTAGTTGATGTCACAAAGAAACAGGCAGCCAATCATGAGGACCAACAAGGACTCACATAGACAACCAGTGAAGGTAGGGTGAGACACAGAGGCACTGAACAAATCAGCAGATTGGATACTGTGAAGCAAGGCAGAAGGGACCTAACAACATAACTAGCATATAAAGGCAGGTCGGCTAATTACTTTAACCAGCCCACGTAAGCTTATATGATGACAGACGTGCATAGTAGTTATAAGCTCTGTCAAGTGTTTATTATCATTACTAGCAACCAGAACACTGAATGCAGGAAACAGAACTCCCATCAGAAATACAGACAAACTGGACTACAAACTTCTGTGTCTAACAAGTATATGTACCAGGGGCTGACTGTGCTTGTGTGTTGCCTCCCATATGTATTCTAAACTAAACTTGATACCTAAAAATTAGTTCATCTGGGGGTTCAGAATTATGAAATACATGGTCATGGGCATCCCTATTCAGTTACATAGGGTGCTACCTTGGGCCTAGTCACTGGACCACCTGCCTTTATTTTACATACCCTCCAACATTTCAAAGCTAAAAAAGGTACACCTGAATCACCAAAGGAGGCATGTCTTTACCACCAAGGGGTGTGTCAGCTAAAGTAGGCGTGTCTTATCACACCCATAGGGCATGTCTTTCCCTGCCATCCTTTCCCTATTATCAGAAAGTCATAATTGATCATCCCCATTGTCTCTCCAGCCCCCTAGTATCCACAATCATGTCACTGGCCCTTTCAGTATCCCCATTGTCGCTCCAGCCCCCCAGTATCCACAAGCATGTCACTGACACTCTCAGTATCCCCATTGTCTCTCCAGTCCCCCAGTATCCACAATCATGTCACTGACACTCTCAGTACCCCATTGTCTCTCCAGTCCCCCAGTATCCACAATCATGTCTCTGGCGCTCTCAGTATCCCCATTGTCTCTCTAGCCCCCCAGTATCCACAATCATGTCACTGGCACCCTCAGTATCCCCATTTTCTCTCCAGCTACCCAGTATCGACAATCATGTCACTGACCCCCTCAGTATCCCCATTGTCTCAGACAAAAAAAAGACAATAAAAAAACGGTACTGTACCGGCTAAATCGGTACAGTTGGAGTATATGATTTTATTCTTCCAAAATTTTTGTGTCAGGCTTGGGCGGAGTCTAATCACTGACCATGTGTTCATTGGAGCCCCTGATTTTGTGGATGCGCTTGGCTGCAGGTCAGTGACAGATCGTGGTCCCCAACACCCCTTAGACTAGAGCAAGGTAAGTGCCCTGATGAGAGACAATGGACAAAAGGGACAGACAAGACATACTGCTTATAGCTTAAAAATGACATTTAGACAATAGGTAATGAATGTAATTTTCTCTTGTTTATTGCAGTGGCACACCCAGAGGGTTTTCTGGTAGCCCAGAACTCCCCCCTACCCCACACCCCTTACACACACGGTAAATATTTAGAACAAAACAAAAGTAAAAAAAAAGTTAAAAAGCACAACCACCCAAAAGGGGCGGAGTGCCCTGGGAGGGTGGAAAATGGGGGCGATGGCTTCGAGAGGCTGGCTTTAAAAAGGGGTATGGCATTGTGGTTAGGCAGGAGGAATTCCACCACAGAGCTGGAAATATAATATATATTATGGGTCTGGGTATGTGCCATTCTGTGGCACATACTATAATATAATGGGATATATTATGGGTCTGGATATGGCACACACTATAAGATAAATAGGATATAATAGGGGGTCTGGGAATGGCATACTATATACTGTATATAGTTTGCAAATCCCAAAGCCTAATATATACCCCATATATTATGTGCCATAACTAGGCATCTATATCACCACATGTACTTTACATAGTGTGCCTTGTCCAGACCCTTAATATACCCCACATGTATTATACATATTGGAAACCCCTTTTCAAAATCCTGCGTTTGCCACTGTATTGGGCAATGAATTGACCTTTATTTATAAGCAACTGCCTATAAAATAGCATTTTCAGGTTTTTTTTAAATGTTGAATTTAATCTTACAGATTTCAATGCAGTTTCTGATGTTATTTGATATGTATCAAAAGTTATTTAAAATTATACTCTAACATATTCTATATAATTTAGAAACTTTCAATAATAAATGGTAATGATGTATTCCCCAGACATTTATTGTAGTTTAGACCTTTATGACCTTAGGACAATTTATCAAATCTAAATTATTTAACATTTACAATTAAATTAGTTTCTACTTTTGACAAGGATGTCTTCAATTTGGAAGTACAATAGTGGAAATAATCTAATATGGATGAGTCATTATAGTTCAGAATTCTATGTATGTTAAAAAATACTTTATAGGATTTAGGTACATGGTTTCTCATTTTTAGATGGTAGACCATGGCACAGTATTTTAAGATCATAGATGATCTTGAATGTTAATTAATTTGAATATTTACATTATATTAAAACATTAACTAATACAATGGATTGTTTATATGTTCTTAGAACTGTGTAGGCACACCTGTTAAAATTTTTGCTAGTCAACATTCTCTCATTGTAAGATGCTGCACATGTAGACCAAACCTAATTGTCATTTACTATTACACCTAAAAATGTCTGATGCATCTCATAATGCTTCTAAAACACTAACATATGTCATGATACACAGCATAGCAAAGGCAAAAAAAATGTGCAGAACAGCATAAAAATGGAACTTGACAGTGTTGAGAATCCAAGTGTCAACTTTTAAAGATCCAAATAATAGCATGGGTGCATATATATTTTAAAGTAAATTGATAAAATTGCCTTTATTATGTGATTTTTCCAGCTATAATATAACCCCCTAAGACACCAGCAGATAGTGTGTTCTAGATTCTAATGGAATTGTTAGTACTGTAGTCATTAACTTTGTAAATGTGGTCATTTTTACTTGAAACTGAAGGCTGAATGTCAGCCTAACCCCATCTGCTGTACTAACCTCACCTCTTGTGTGTTGATTTTTCCCTTTTTGTCACAGCCACAACAACAGTTAATGACACTGGACCGGATTCAGAGATCCGCTTTCACGTGGAGTTGCTTACGTATTTTTAGGATCGGATCAACTGCGCATGAGTAGTAACTTTTCCATGCAAGTTACGTAGTATTTACGCACGGAAGTCCATTAGGCACGGACGTTTGTATCGCACTAGGGGACATACGTGCGGAGGGGCGTGGTTCCAATCCGTACGGTCAAAGTTACATGAAAAGTGGGTGGGGGGAGGCATTTAAATGACCATTTGAGGGCGCGGTTAGTTAGATACGCATGTACGGAAGTAATATACACCTGTAAATGCACACGTACAGTTAAGGTTGCTCTATGGTGGTGGGAGTCACTGCCAGCATAGCCGTGTGAGGGGAGTGTCATGGGTGTTGCCTTACTACGTGCGTGTGTATAATTGCGTACTTTAAACAAACGGATCTGTGAATATGGCCCACTATGGCCAATCCTACAATATGAGACCACCTTAAATTCCCAATTACCCTATGTGATACCGTCCACTTTTATAGATATATACTTATAATTATTATATAGCTTATATATTTATATAGGCCTTTATCCATGTAGTTTACGTTATATAATCTAAATATAGTTAATGAAATCTGAATAAAAAAAAAAACACTGACAGGAATGACAGAAAACTTAAAGTAGCGTGATGTAAATTATATAGTTTCCTTTACAAACATTTTACAATGTGCTAGAATTTTAAGGTACTGTACATTTGGCAATCACTTAGAATATCCCATATTGAAGTTTCTTTAGGTGAATATTCTTTTTGTTTATACACAGATTTTATGCCTTATGCTATATGATGGAAAACTAAACACACTGGACTGTATTCAGACCTCCGCCTGCTTTCCGTAAATATGGGGGTCTGTTATTACGCACGAGTGAACTCCTCCCCATTCTGACATGCAGCGTTATGAACACTTACGTATCCATAACTTCTACCTTAAGTGTGCTACACTGATCTACGTCCATACGCTTTCAGATCCGTGCGGATAATCCTTTTACCGCTGTATTTGCCTTATTAGCATGGCAAACCTCATGTGCGAAGCTTTGCCATGTGGTATGCAATCTTTTCCCCTTCAGACAGATCTCCATGAGGACAGCATGCACAGATGTTAAAAGCAAGCAAACGCAAGCAATAAATTAGTAACGGAAGTATCCTAAATCAATATATAAACACATGGCATGCAGAATAAGTAGTCATGTATAAAAGTAGAGGGTATTACAAATAAAGTGTAAAAATAAAGTTGTACAATACTTGTATTCTAAATAGAAACATTAGCCAACATACATGCTAAAAAAAACAAACAAAAAAACTAAATTCAGTGAAAGCTTTGAGTACACATTCAGATAACACACTAAATAAACAGCAGGAAAATGTTGAAATGGCCAACTGAGTTCATTTTCCCATTGGTTCATTTTCTTAAAGTGCTCCAGTGATTTAGGCGTAACTAGTGAAGGGGAATTCACTTCCATAGTTTCCAGCTAGTAGACTCTGTATCCTATTTTATTCCCATAAAAAATATATATTTTTTCATTGATGATTGAATTTTATTGTTTTTCTTAGAAGGTAGATTTGATGACAGTTTATAGAATTTATTATATTCTATAGCACTGACATGAAGTTGTTATGAACACAATGACATATTTTTTATTTGATAGCTTTCCTTTCAGGCAGTATGAATGACAGAAGAGTTCATGTAAGTGTTCCTTGTCAAAGACTAAGCATCAACTGCTTTTCGTGAGCATCAAAAATATGCCTATTTTCCTTTAGCAGCAATTTATAATATATCGATCAATATTAGGATGGATTGTCCGTGTATTTGTTCACATTTACAGCTAATGCCTCCAAAGTCAAGTGTAAAATCTATGATGCACTATGTGGTGGTCAGTGTGTTGCACTTTTTTTTAAAGGGACCTTTTTGGATTTGCAATCTACAATTGTAATTGTATCTTGGAAAATCTGAAACTATATATAGTGTACTTATATCCTGGTTACAGTTGTATTTTTTCTGAACACCTGCATATCACAAAGAGGAAATTATATTATGATATTATATGGCTGGACTGTGTAAACAGGCAGAAAAAAAACTTTCTATACATTTTTTTTCTTAATACATATACTTCTATATTTCATTAGCATTTTGTATTTACCAAATACTCATATACCTTCTATTTTAAGGTCAATGGGGCAGATCCAGAACTACGCATTTCCGCGATTTTACGCGTGGTGGAGACGTAAATTCGCAGATTTGAACGCACTGCGGGGCCGCATTGCCTCCTTTTGGATTGCGTTATGCCTTTATCAGTGACATTAATGCACTTTTCTGTTGCTATACTCACAATTGTGCTCTTATTTTTTCTCAGTTACCGTTTGGCAGTTTTATATCCCCTGTTTATTGATGATTTTGAATTACCAGTTCATAGTAAAATGGGTCGGATTTAGTTCAATGTGGTCTTTTTCATCATTATCCCTGTAGATATAATGCCCCTTATGTGGTATTTTGTTCATTGTATATTGTGTATGCAGGATACACTATCAGTCTTCTTTTTATGCACTTTGGGGCAGATCCAGAACTACGCTTTTCCGCGATTTTACGCGTGGCGGAGACGTGAAATCGCAGAAACATACGCACTGCGCATGCGCACCATAGAAAATACGCACATTCACGTAGCGTAATTTAGGACGTATGGGTGATTCACGTATGTCTCACGTAAATACTTACGTGTGGGCGTGCCAAATTTACGTTCGTCAACAATACGTGCGTTTTACGTGTAGTAGGCGGGGGGTGGTATTTAAAGTGTACAGTATGGGCGTGCTTAGCTGCGTAAATTCGTTCAGCCCAGACGTACGTGTGCGTATGACAGCGGTTACGTGTGAAAAAGTTAAGGTAGGGTTTGGGTAGCGTATCTTGACAAATTACGTCCGTGCAAGGGGTGTGCCGAGGGGAGTGTAGCGAACTTACGTGTACGAAAATACGCTCTGCGAATAAACGTACGGCACACGTAGTTCTGGATCTACCCCAATGTAATGTAATTGGAGAATAATAACGTAGGTGAGTTTTCAACTGGGTAGTGGTTTTCTAGTTCCCCTTTGTGAAAATGTTTTCCACTGTAATGGGCAGGCCTTGGTGTTGTGCTCCTCCTCTTGCTCCTGTAGGTTATGATTAACAGGCAGAGAGCGCAGTCAGGTACCTCAGACTTGTCTCTGCTAATGTAATGTCAGTGCAGCTGGCTGTTTTGGAATTCTGCCTCCCTTTATTCTAGGCACAACTACCTGCCAGTCTCCCTGCCTATACTGCCTCCTTGCTTGGCTTGCTGTCCCATGCCTGTGCTGTCCCATGTCTCTCAGTCTTACCCATGTCCTATCCCTATACCTCTGCCTCCTCTACCCTGTTCCTGTCAATCTCCATACCCATGCATAGTTCATGGGCTGTCTCTGAAACTGTTATAATAACTTTCAAGAGGCAGTAATCTGTTTAAGGTGGCATCTATTGAAATGGTGCACTTCTACTTTTTATAGACTTCTACCAAAAGTGTAGAGTAACGATGCACCTTGATATTATATGGCTGGGCTGTGTAAGTACATCAGTGCAAAACGATGGTATGGTATCATGCAAGCCACTGAATTCACAAAGAAATGCAGATGCCGGTAGGATGGGCTGGTTTTCTAGAATGATGCAGCCAATAGCTTAATTTCATCTGCACCATATTCCCTATTTCTTTTTAAAACTGAAAATATACATTCTGAATTATCCTATCTTTGATAAGGTACCTACCAATTTTGGTTGTGGTTAGGCTATGAGACAGGGTTAGGGTTGGGTTTTTGAGTGGGAAGGTTTAGGCAGACAAAGATGGTTAGGGTTAGGGTTAGGCTGTGAAGAGCGGAGGGTTGTTATTATTATTATTATTATTAATAACGTTTATTTATAAGGTGCCACACGATATCTGCAGTGTCGTATAGAAGCAATAAAAAAGCCAATAGTTACATATACAATAATTAACTGACAGGATACAAATTCATAAAAATAAGGAATACAATGCGGAAATAAGTACAAAAATAGCAGAACACTATGTGTGGAAAATAAAGATGCAGGATATGTGTCTATGAGCAGATGAATAAGGAGAAAGATAGACAGTAGAGAGAAAAGGTGGGAATTAATGAGGACAAGGTAGAGGGGTTATGACAGGAGGGAGGAGGGCCCTGCTCATAAGAGCTAACATGATAAGTGGGAGGGGGTAAACAAACAGGAGACAGAGGGATGGAGAAGGGGAACGTAAGTAAGCTTAGGTGGAGAAAGGGTAGGCTAGCCTGAAGAAGTTGGTTGCTTGATGGGTTGTGGTAGGTTGTTCCAATGCAGAGGGGCAGCCCGGGAGAAGTCTTGAATACAGGAGTGAGAGGCAGTTTACAGGTTGGAGTTGAGGCGGTGACTACCAGAAGAGCGGAGGTGTCAGGAGGGATTGTGGATGGAGATAAGTTGTAAGTAGTTGTAAGTTGTGGTGAGGAGCTTGAAGGGAATTCTGAAAGGGACAGGAAGCCAGTGTAGAGATAGACAAAAAGGGGAGGTGGAGGCAGTGCGTTTGGAGAGGAAAATGAGTCTGGCTGCAGCATTTAGTATGGATAATAGGGTAGCAAGACAGGCCAGAGGGAGGCCGGAGAGAAGAATGTTACATTAGTTGAGATGGGAGATAACAAGAGAGTAAAGCTAAGGTCTAAAGCGAGGTATATTATAGAGATAAAAGCGGCAGGAAAGTGAGAGGATGCAAATGTGGGAGGGGGAGGGGGGGGGTGAAGGAAAGTGAGGTGTCAAGGATGATGCCCAGGCAGAGGGCTTGAGTGGAGGAGGAGATGGTGATGATGAGTCGCTGATAGTACTGGAGATAGTAGGAGTAGAGGGCATACGTGAAGGAGGGAAGATTACGATTTAATTTTTGTCCATGTTAAGCTTGATAAAGCATTTGGACATCCATGAGGAGATAGCCAAGAGGCAATCTGACACTTTGGACAGAAGATAGTGGGAGAGGTTGGGGGATGAGAGATAGATTTGAGTGTCATTGGCATAGAGGTGGTAGTGAAAGCCAAACATCACTGATGAGATGAGATGTGTAAAGCGAGAAGTGAAGGAAACCAAGAACTGAGACCTGGGGAACACCAACGGGAAGAGGAGTGGTAGTGGAGGAAGAGCTGATTGTTAAGACAGAGAAGGAGGAGAACCAGGAGTGGACAATACTAGAGAAGCTGAGAGCGTGAAGAGTGTGGAGCAGGAGAGGGTGGGGTGATCAAAGGCTACTGATATATCCAGGAGGATGAGAAGGGAGGAGTAGCCCTTAGATTTGGCAGAGATGGGTTAGTAGTAGGAGGGTGAGGTGGGGTTGAGGTTAGGTTTTTTTAAAGGATGGGGGTGACAAAGTTATGTTTTAAAGGGGAGGAGAAGAAGCCAAAGGATAAGTTGAAGAGGTGGCCAAGTTGAGAGCAAGTGAAGTGAGGGAGAGACCAAAAAAGATTAGAGGGGCAGGGCCTTTACTTAAGTTTTGAAAAGTGAAAAAAAAATAAAAAATTACGAAAAATAGGAAAAAAAAAAAAAGTTAAAATAAAATATAATGGCCGATCTCCGACCGGCCTCCAAAGTGCTTCGGCCTACCGGGAAATTTCCCGGTAAGGCCTATGGCCAATCCGCCGCTGGAGGTGGAGATGGAGGAGGAGGAGAGGTGATGGTAGAGGAGATGGAACTCCTAATGGAGTCAATCTTGGAAGTGAAGAATGTGGCAATGTCAGAGGCAGAAGTGGATGAGGAGGGGGGGAGAGAAGAGTTGAAGGTGGCAAGCGATGGGGGTTAGACATTTGGAAGAGGATTGACTGGCAAATGTGAGGGCGGAGCAAAAAGAGGATGTTGCTGGAGGGGGGTGGTTAATAAAACTTCTTTTCGGAGGACAGACTACCGAAAACTGACGGCAGTGCGCACCTCTCTGCTGCAAAGTATTCTGTACCAAGACAGATTTTCTATGCGGTGAACCACACTCCTTGGCAGTTTATTAGATTTATGGAAGTGAAACAGTTAAGATGGGATTTTACTCTGTCTTCCACACTTGTACAAGAAATCCATTTTGTGATACATACAGGAATCTGAAAAAGCTGCTTATTTAAGCAGATGGAGTAAATCAAACAGCAAACAAGCACAATCTGCATCTCATATGGCAGTTCCCAGCAGGATGTAATGTAGTATAGAAAAAAGATCACTAACATTATAAATTCAGGCTAAAGTCATCTGATTGTCACGGTCAGATAATATGCTTACCTTGCAGCACTATGAGTCATCGCTGTCTGTCTGCAGAGATCCCAGCGGATCAGACAACACTGTAAGCATCAGTCAAGTAGATGTTACACATTTCCCTCAGGCTAACAAGTCTCCTAATGTAAGTTTATTTCAAAGTGTTTAAAATCAAAGCTAAGGATACTTCAAATTAACGGAAAATCTTTTCATTGCAGTGAGGAAATAGGAAAGAATTAGTTATTCGTTTACTAGCAATTGTTACATCATGTTTTTGGGGTTTATGTTGCAGAAAATCCTGCTGTAGATAGTGTTGTCATGCCTACTGAAACACTGCATTAATATGATTACATATAGAACTAAATGGTGAATTACAGGCAAAACCAACTAACATTAGAATTTACATGAGCTAATTTTCTTTTGATGTACTGTTCCTAAATATTCATGTAAAAGCCTTTTAGGTGGATTTTATTGCAATGAAAATATTTCATTGATATTATGCCATTTTCTCTCTTGATTTTACTGTGCTGGCTCCACGCTATACAATATCTCCAGCAGCTGACATAATGCTTTGGTATCTGAGGACATCACAAAGTGCAGACATACTACCTGCTAATCTCCCCACCACACTGCTCTGATCCTTTTAAAATCACTCAGCAGTGGTTTGCTCATTCAGGAACTATAAAAAATCAGTATTTTTTGGGCCATTTTGTCTGCGCTCTGACACATTTGTCTATGACATACATGATAATTGAGTTGATTAGATGATAATTCACCCAATTATCACATGGTGTACAGCTAGCTTGAAAGTGAACCTTAGACTCTCTACAATCATTCTTGTGGGTGGGATAATCAGGAGGATAAATGTTACAGTAACGTATGAATTGTTAAATGTTAAAGAAATCAACAATGTAACATTGAACTTTTATGTTCTGATGGATATTTTGTGTTTATATTAGAGGGACACTGTTGTCTGTATTGTAATTTGTTAGGTAGTACTGCACAGTGGAGTGACAATGTTTTTTTACTACAGATCAGTGCTCGAAGTGGAAATTTAGAAGTGGGGGTATGGAAATTACTGCACCAGATATGTCTTGAGTTTGGCAAAGTAAACAGGTCAACAATGAATAATCACATTGTGTACATGTCATGTGGGTCATGAATTCTACACTGAACGCTTCATGGTTAATTAAATGATCTGGTTACCGCTAGGGAAGAACAATGATAGCTCCCCCACAGGGTCGTTTCTAGGGATGGACGAGTATAACCAACCTTATTGCCCCTCCTTTTGTGTGCCCAGCCAGCCTTATTGTACCTTCCTTCTGTGTGTCCAACCAGCCTTATTGTCCCTTCCTTCTTTGTGGCCAGCCAGTCCTATTTCCCCCTCTTTGTCCAGCCAGTCTTATAGCCCCCTCTTTATGAATGTCCACCCAGCCTTATTGCCCTTTCTTCTGTGTCTAGCCAGCCTTATTGCCCCCCCTTTTACTTGTGTCCAGTAAGCCTTATTGTCCCCCTCTTTACTTGTGTCCAGTTAGCCTTATTGTCCTCTCCTTCTGTTTGTCAAAACAGCATTATTGCCCTCTTTATGAGTGTCCACCCAGCCTTATTGCCCCTCCTGCTGTGTCCAGTCAATCTTATTGTCCCCCTCTTTACTTGTGTCCAGTAAGCTTTATTGTCCCCTCCTTCTGTTTGTCCAACCAGCATTATTTCCCCTACTTTTGTGTGCCCAATCAGTCTTATTGCCCCGCCTTCTTTGTCCAGCCAGCCTCATTGTCCCCTCCTTCTGTTTGTCCAGTCTTATTGCCCCCTCATTGTGTTCA
>WWET01001523.1:331567-343331 GCA_011038615.1 Limnodynastes dumerilii | reverse complement strand
AGCCCCTCCCCCAGCCCTATATTCTCCTGCTGAGACAACCCCCCCACAGCCCTATATCCTCCTGCTGAGACACAGCCCCCCCAGCCCTATACCCTGCTGCTCAGACACAGGCCCTTCCCCCCAGCCCTATATCCTCCTGCTCAGACACAGACAGCTCCCTGTCTGCCCTATAGCCTCCTGCTAAGACACAGCAACCCCCAACCATATATCCTCCCACTCAGACACAGCCCCTATCCCAGCCCTATATCCTCCTGCTCAGACACAGCCCCCCACCCCTATATTCTCCTGCTGAGACATAGCCACCCAAGTTGCCAAGTTGTGTCCACAGTCAGTCACACACCACACAGAACTCCTGGCTTACTGAAATGACGTCCTGTTCTGCTGCAGCTCTTCACTGTGTGTGACGTCATCTACACTGACTCACTGGTGTGACAGACAGTGTGTCAGACCAATCAGTGTGGACGTTGAAAGCAGGAACTTCAGTCTCTCTCTGTCTCTCTCCCCTGTCTCTCTCCCCTGCAGCATCAGATTAGATCAATAATAATAATAATAATAATAATAATAATACACAAACAATAAGTATTCAACAAATGTATCTTATAATTTGTAATTGTATTTTTTATTATTTATAAAGCATGTTTTTTAATATTGACAGAAAATATGAAGAAAGATTTCTGTTTGATGCCTTCTTCATCCAACTATGTTTATACATAATAATACTGTACTTATATATGCAATCCAAAAACAATGGCAATAAAATAAATGTTTAGGCTTATGTTATGTTCATTTAATATGTAATGTAATCCTTACATCCTCTATTTCATCTTCTATTTCTACTTATAATTGCTAAGGTGTATGCATTTTTTCTGTATTGTCCACATAACTTTATACTAAAGCTGTAAATTATATTATGCAAAAATTAATTTTTATTATACTTACAATTTAATAAATAATACATTTATTTAAGGTAGATAAAAGGTTATCTTGTCCATATGTGCCAACAAATCCTCAGGCAATAAAATGCCACAGCAGTAGTTTTTCAGGTAATATAATTAATACTATTCCATAAGAAACAATAGCCAGTAGAGTGCTGTATTTAATAAGGTGTCCAATGGTAGTGCTCTAAATAACCCTAGTGATACAATATATGCAACCACAGTAGTGCATAGTACTGTACATATTTAACAGTCATTAGAACATGACTAGGTAGTTGTAAGCAGAATGGGTGGGTAAGCGTGTCCTGCTTGCAAGCTTACAATCTATAGCTTATGGAGTCTTATTAATAATAAGAAGGCATATGGACCTCTCCCCAAGTATTTCTCTAGTCCCCCCTCTCTCCTCTTTCCATGTATCAGTGAAGTTCCCACTTCTCACTCTATGGTTCAGATTTACGAAGCTGCAGGAAAGGAAAAGTGGAGATGTTGCCCATAGCAACCAATCGGATTCTAGCTGACATTTTTATAGTATGTAATAGAAAAGTGAGAGCTAAAATATGATTGGTTGCTATGGGCAGCATCTTTTCCTTTCCCGCAGCTTAGTAAACCTAAAATTCCACATCTAAGAAGCAGCAGGTGTGAATCTGGTCCTCTATCTCACACTCACCTGTACCTGACCATCACCAAACTTCTGCTCAGTTTTCTTTACTGTGTTTTTCTTCTTACTCATCCACTGAATCTCTGGATGACGCTAGGTCACATCAGCATCAGGCCCACAGCTGCAACTACATGCACACAGATGCAGTCTGTGGATGCACATTTAGTGGGTTCTTGGTCATCTTATAGCAGTGTGATGTTCATCTCCTAAATACTGTCATCTTGCACAATTGCGCTGCTTGAACAGGACTCCATTGAATCATTGAAATCAAAACTGTAATTTTCTTATTAGACAATGAATAAGGGTAGGAATTTCTAAGGCCTTTTAAAATACTGTACAATTTCTAACCCTGGGCAATAATAGTTATAAAATATCAATAAACATTTCTTCTAAGTGGCTCACAATATACACAAGGAAATTATCGTTTCTGAGACCACAGCTTAAATATATCTAGGGAGAAATTAATAAAGAAACAGAGTTGAAATATTAAATTGGAACAATCAGTATTATAAAGATGAATTAGACTAATAGCTTTGTTTTAGTGAGATTTTATTTGGCACAAGATTAACAGTACATGTTTACTCACAAGTTATATTTTACATTTCAGTGAGATATGCTTTTATGGTCAGAAAAACAAATTCTGTTTTTGATTTTATTTTTTATTGAAGCAACAGGAATATAATGTAAAATAAAAGAAGACTGACATTGGTGTCAGTATAAAGTATGTTTCAAACAATAAAATACAAAAAATATAGACCTGGATTCACACTACCGGACGTATAGCATCTACATCCATAGTTTACCGTTTTTTGCTACTGCGCATGTGTAGTAATTATTTTTTTTAACATAATCTACTATCTTTTCGTTATGTAGATTGCATATATGCAATCTACGTAACGAAAAGATAAATAGATTACTTAAAAAATTTACTACGTATGCGCAGAAAATTTAAACGGTAAACTACGGATGTATATGCTATATGTCCGGTAGTGTGAATCCGAACCATAGTGAGTAAAAGAGGAATCTATAATAAAATGTAGATCACAACAGATGTGCGTCATGTAGAAAATCACCTGTCTGTGTGTACTGGGCATGTACAGTAAAAGGAAATTTGCATCTGTTCGACGCATAATACTGTGTGGACTTCAGTGTCCGCATGGGGAGCTGCCTCACTCGCCATGCTTACCAGATACGCATGGTGGGTGGGCATAGCTATTTAAATTGTACAGTAAGGGCTAAGCCCATACATACAATCCAGTACTCAGTGCACAGAATACTTATGGTAGGGTGCAGTTCTCATAACAGCCTTTCACACTGAGGAGATCAAGGGGGAGTGCACTAATTCCCTCTACCTTCTTAAGTAGGAAACTACACACGGTTGGTTAAGGTAGCCCTATGGCACTCTTAAGTGCCATTAGGCTCCTAAAAATGGGGGGCGGGTTAGGGGCTGCACGAGTGAGTTAGGTGTGGATCTGGACATGGACAGTCAGGCTCCTCCTCCTTATCCTTACTACTTTCTATAAGAGTCTCTCAGGGCTCTGTCCTTAGCCCTCTGATCTTTTCCTTGTACACTTCCTCCATGGATGAACTTAACAGTTCTCTTGGACTCCAGTACCATCTTTATGCAGATGACACCCAAATCCACATCATTTTCCCAAACTCTCCCCCTCTCTACTATCTAATGTGTTCTACTGGCTCTCTGCCATCCCCTCTTTAATATACCAACATTTCCTAAAACTCAACATGCCTAAATCAGAGCTGATTATCTTTCCTCTCCCGTGCGTCTCCTGCCCTAACTCCCTCCATCTCCATCACCATTGCCAACGCAGTCATCACCTCCACTAATGCATGTGTTTGCCCCGCACTTATGAATATCAGTAATTTTGTGATTATAAAGACAATGGGCCAGTTCCAGACTTAATAACGATAGCTAATTTACGCATGCTGCATTTGTAAATCTGGTTGTGGGAATGAACCGCGCATGTGCACAGCAGATGTTACGCATCATGACATCCCTACGCAAGCCGATTATACACATTGTGGGATGAGGGAGGCATTTAAATGGTATAGTATGGGCTGAGTTAGGCACTTACGTACGACAAGATGATACATACGACCAGAGATACACAAAGAAAAATCAAGGTAGGATTTTGAACACGTAAATCAGCTAAATTATGTGCGTGCAAGGGGAGTGCCCGGGGGAGTGCATTGTACTTAGTAGTGCGTAACTCCTTAAGTCTGGATCTGCCCCAATATCTTTTTCCACACTGAAACCTTTTCTGTTCAGCAACAACATCTGTCACAAAAACAAAAAATATGCAAGCAGATGTAATCAAACCGATTTCAAACAACAGCTCTGAGTCAAGGACATGAAACAAGCACAAGTGACGCAAATGAGATATAAGAACTGAAAGGTAGGTCACTCTTATTACACTAGCCAGGGGTGATCTATCAGTCCCAAAATCAAATAATAAAGTCTCTTACAATCAAAGTTCCACAATAAGAAAGGTGAAATGCAAATTCTGCACACTGTGTACACCTGGTAGTCTCACACTGCACAAGTTCCAATGTGATATAAGCTGGCCCAATATGTTGGTTAGAGCAGACAGCCAGCAAAACAAACAGTAGGTAGGTGAACCGATAATGTGAACAGCCAGCTGACAAATGAATTGGTAAATCCTGAGAGTGGGTGGCATGATGGCCAAGGTGTACAGGACTAGATGAAGGTCAATCAGATACCTGTACTTCCCATCACTGTTTGTGGAATCCTCATTCACAGTTCCAGTCATATTTTTTGTTTTTTTGTGACAGGTTTTAATGTGGAAATAAATATTGTCTTTATAATCACAAAATTACTGAATTTCATAGGTGTGGGGCAAACACATCCATTAGTGATTCTGATTTATCTCCTGCACACAGCGGGAGCAAGAAGGTACTCTAAAGGTATCTCCCTTTACCCCTATAAGGTCTCACTGTTGTGAAGTAAAGCAGTCTATTTTTTCTGTTGCCGGGGGTCATCCTGGACTCTTCCCTCTCCCTCACCCCCTATATTAGATCTCTCTCACAGGGGACCACCCCAGACCAGAAGCGCGGATTCTAACGGCAAGCCTGGTGTTCACCAGAGCTCCAGATAGTGGGGATGTTCTTGTCTGCAGGCAAACGGCAGGTCGCGGCCCTCTGGACAAATGTACAGATGCCAAGATGGTGGACATGATCCAAGGATTGCATGGAGGAGTGGCTACAGAGACTGGATATTAAGGTGAGCAGAGGACACTGGAAGTACAGACACTGGAGACACAGACAGGATGGATTACAGGAACTGGGTACCGGATAACAGGGCCAAGGACTAAAGACATGACCTGGAACCAGAACACATGAGGGGATTTGAGTTGAGGTTTCTCTGCTCTAATTTATTATCGTTTATTCAGCCAGGAGGTGGAGCCCATGGAGTGGTGGTGCCTACAAAAATAGTCATTGGCTATTATAGCATAGCTTGTTCAGTAATACTGTAACAGAAAAAACAAACACACTACTGACTCACAATGAGTTTGAGTCAGTAGTTGTAGGTGTAATATTTCTAAATTTTAAGGAGATGGATTTCAATCAATTTTATTTTAAAGTTGATTTTAATTTAACGTTGACTAAGGTCACTTCCCTTTTTATTTCTAATTTTGTCAGTATGTTATTTAACAATTTTTCCTTTTTTTTTTTTTAGACTTAATAGACATTTTCTGCTTTGGGCTTCCCCTGTTAGTTGTACCTCTGCACACACAGCTATAGTATATGGATAACTGTGACATTATGCACACCCTAGTGTAACTTTCCTAGATTTATTTTTATTTAATAAAAGTAAATTAATTTAAATACTAACACGTATTATGCTAAAAATTACTTTAAACCCTCCTCCTCCACCTCAAAAAAACAAACAGAAAAATCATTGGAAATCTTTTAAATTTGGAGCTTTGCAAAGTATAATGTACCTATTTGAACTTCCCTCATACTAGTTACTCAGTAAAATGAAAAAGCACGTTCACTGCTGCAGACTGAATAACCATTTAATCTTTCAAATAGAGAATTTTTTTATGTGAATTGGTTCCAGATTTACAGCTTATTCTGCAGTTATTTCGAGATAAATCAATTCAATGTCAGTCATGAACTAACATTTTAACATTCATGAATGTCCTTGTATTTGTACAAAAAAAGAAAATGATAAAAAAAGAAAGCATATAGTTATATAGGTCCAGTTCAGGAGGAAAGTTACACCTGGGCAAAACCATGTTAAACTATAGGGGAGGCAAATTGCATCAGATGTAAACAGTATTAGATTTGAGAGATGCTTTTTCCTAGCACTTAGTCTAAATAACTGTGTAAAAGTAACGCTGGTCAGTGTCCGAGAGCAATAAGCAAAAGCAAAGTATTCTCCTTGCATAGAAAGAATTAAAGCAATTTAAATCTCCCTGAGATTCAACATAGCTTTGCCCAGCTGTAACTTTCCTCCTGATTCTCTCTTATTTTTAACCTCGGGATCCGGTCTATAGTCTTCACATTATGGGCATCCAAAGAAACAGTTTGTAAAGCAGTGGCATTAACAAAAGCCAAGTCGGTGGAGGTCACATTTACAAGTAACGGGTAACAATATAATATATTATATTAATATAATATTATAATACATTATATATTGACTGTGAATATGTTGGAAGTGTTTTATGACTACACTGTTGTGTTCAGTTGCAATAAGCTGCTGTTTTGGTATACTTGCCTTAGTGAGTGCAACCATTATTATTCCTACGTAAAATTAGTTATATACATACAAAATGTGTGTTGAATCAATCTATATCTATATATAATGCATCCTTATCCCACTTAGAAAATAAGGCCCATAAGTTTTGAAGGAGGATATTCCATTAGAATTAAAGGAGGAAGGATCACAATCAATGTTATATAGGGAATCTTTGAATTTTATATATTTTATAAATATGATATGGAGATAAAAATAATAATAAGGCAAGAACATAACTTATTTTAATGTCATCTTCTATCACCGTGCATGCAAACTAAGGGAAGTAAGTGCCACTGACAGGTAAAGTTCTCTTTCTGTGTTGCATTATAAGGCTGAATTGAAAATTACTTTAAGAGCTTTATAATATATGTGTGGTTGGATCATTCAGAAGATATTATTGTATTTCTTACATGAATGTATTTCAGTGAGTGGTGCAGTGTGCCGCTGTATATCATTGCAAATGTACTGATTTTTGTATTGGAAGGGCAGTATGCAAGGTTGGAGAAAGTTTGTTGTTAACTTTCCTAAAGGAAATTCCATGCTATTTAAGCCTTTTCATCATGGTGTGACCAACACATTGTTAAAGCTTGAATGCACAGGAGGTGGTCATTAGCCTTTCATTTTCAAAGAGAAAGAGAAACTCAATAAATTGGAAAATCACAAATTGGTGTAAATTTAATGTGTGCTAAATTTAGAGAAAATATAGTTGTGGAACACAGCGGCAACCACAGGATTTTGAAAGGGGGGGTTTCTAATACATGTTGTACATGTGGAATAAATAAAGTAGTCTGGATATGGCACACTACATAAAATACACGTGGCAATATATTAGGGGTCTAGCACATGTGTGGTATATATTAGGCTTTAAGAATGGCACAGTATATACAGTTTGCCATTCCTAGACCTATAATATATTCCATTATATTATAGTATGTGCCATTCCCAGACCCATAATATATCCCCTTTTTTATAGTATATGCCAATCCCAGACCCATAACATATCCAATTATATTGTAATTTGTACCATTTCCAGACCAATAATATATCCCATTATATTATTGTATTCGCTAATTCCAGACCCATGATATATAGAATGATCATGAAGCCATGCCTCTTAAAAAGCCAGCACCATAAAGCCACACCCCTTTTACCAGAACCCGTGAAGCCATGAACCCTTTTACCAGAACCCGTGAAGCCATGAACCCTTTTCAGGTTTTCATTTTTAAAATCTTTTTGTTAACTTAAAAAAAAAAAATATATATATTCATAGTGGTGTGGTTTCTGGGATACCAGAAACCCCCTGGATTCACCATCTACTGCATAGTTGACCTTCACATTCGGTGAGTGCTCGGTGGCTGGTAGTGCCAGTAGTATTGGTCAGTAATTGTCAGTTACTGATGGTAATATAGAAAGACAAATAAACTGTATTACAATATCCTTCCCCAGACATTGGGCTGGATCCAGACCTTGTTAAGTGCATGAACTTAGTTACTCAAGGGCTAAACCATGTTGATTTCAGTGGGAGCCAAGTTAATTGTATACTTTGCATACAGGGATATATCTTGAAATTGCTTACTACACACAGATACTGACCAGCTTTACTATCACACTGTTATTTAGACTTGGGATAGGAAACATCACCTCTCAACACTAATACTGTTGGAAGCAAATGAAATATGACTCCCCAGAAATCAACATGGGTTAACCCAGGTGTAACTAAGTTCATGCACTTAACAAGGTCTGGATCCAGCCCATTATGGTTAATTTATTCAAGTGACAAATATGCCCATACAGTCACAGTCTGTATATACACTGTACACCTTGTTGGACTTATTAGCTATATTATATTATGTTAGGAATATTATTTAGTAGTTATTGTTTTTTAAACTTTCCATGGCTGATGTATTTGCATTGTGGGCAGACCCCCTTTCTCCTGACACCTGACATGATACGAGTAGTGAAGGTCTAAATAAATATGTGGCTTTTTTACAAATTAATTAAGCTGGAAAATGGTCTTTAATTTGCTAGTTAATTTAATTTAAATTTGATGGGGGCCACAGAACAGCTTAGTAAGTAAAGAAGTTAAAATTGAAGAAATAATAACAACGACAACTATTTGTCTCAACAGGCTTGGCACTCCACCCAATGGCAGGAACAAGTCACAGAGCCTGCCCGACAGGACAAGACTCAAATGTCCTGTCATTACGGACATTACTTGACTGAATCACCACCGGGTGCCACCTTGGCATGGCCTAAGCACTGCTGACTTACTAAAACTTTCTGCCAATCAGGAACCACACAACCACATTGCGCCACCTGAGCTAAAAGCTTACTTAAGCTTTTATAAAGACATGTGAGGGAGATACCAGCTCCTCCCTCACCACTCTACAAGGAGCTGCACCACTGACATACACACATCTGTGGAGTTTAATTTCTCTTGGGCTTAGGTCACTCCTTCATTGCTGTGCATGATACAACCTAGTTTTGTGAACTGCAAAAGAAAATGAATGGATTTATCATCTACATAAGCATACCAATGTCACAATTTATATCATGTATCAGAGAAGATAAGATCTTTTGTTAAAAAGATTTATTTATTAACAGCTTTTTATATAGCGCTATCAGATTACGTAGCGCTTTGCAGAGAATATGTCACATTCACATCAGTTCCTGTCCCATTGGAGCTACATACTAAAGTCCTTAACACATAAAAACACACACAGACCTTATGGTTAATTTATTCAACAGCCAATTAACCTACCAGCATGTTTTTGGCGTGTGGGAGGAAACCCATGCAGACACAGGGAGAACATACAAACTCCACACAGATAAGTCCTAGGGCCTGATCCAGAGGTACGATGTAGTGCTGAGCGTACTAACACTCAGCGTTACATCGCTGACTCCCCCTGGCACTCCCCCTGTGCGGGCGTATGGCCCCTTTCTTACGCCGGCTGAAGGCTACCCTAACTTCAGCCGGCGTAAGGAAGGGGCCATACGCTCGCACAGGAGCGTATAGCACGCCCCCCCACCCTCATTTACTTACCTCCCCACGCCCACCAGCACTAACGTGAGCGTAGGGACGCTGGAGGACGTACCCTTTAGCGTCCCTACGGCACTGCTACGGACGCCCCGATCCAGGATCGGGCGTTGCCGTAGCAACGCTGGGCAACATCTGCCCGGCGCATGCGCAGATCGGCTGCAAAGCTGATCTTACGCCCGCCGTCCGAGCGACGGCGGGCGTTACTCTGGATCAGGCCCCTAGTCCGGGAATCAAACTCATGACCTCAGCGCTGTGAGACACACTACTCACTGAGCCACCATGCTGTATGCTTTTTCCTTTAAAGTAAATGTTTTCTGGTACAGTTGTGCTCAGGTAAAGCCTTCTCAAAATCAGGGAAAATTCATCCATACATGGTTTGAAATTGCATGCATGGCAGGCCCACCTACTGGTGAATGTTGAATAGGGCTTCAGAAATCATTAAATCTTTGTTCACTTAACAATAAGCTCCTACAGAGATCAGACAATGGGTGATGTCAGCTTCATAGTCTGAGCCAGCAGCTGTTAATTGGTAAATAAACAAGCCTTTAATGATTTACTAATGGACTGCAATCTAACTTTCTGTCATGTTGTGAAATGAACATCTTATAATAAATAGCAGTATCTGAACTCCATTGTATATGGGGAGCAGCAAAATGTCCAGAAAAGCAATTTTTGTTTCTCTGCATTGCCATTGATATCAGTATTGGTGCAGAAAAACACAAAATAGTCATGTCACCATAGCAGCGCTTTAAAAATGTGTCCCCACAGTGCAGATATACAACCTTTTTGACATTGGGTCAGATTTGAATTAAGAAAAAAAAAAAAGACACATTCACATAAATATACACTAAGCAACCAATCATTTATGCCTCTCCCCACATCATGCAACATTCACACCAAAAAAAACCCCACTGACAACCATATGGAATTGAAAAAAAAGTGCATAGATTTATTGATTAAATTGTAAATTGAATTTTGATATTGATTGACAAAAGATTTAGGAAAAACATGACATGACATGATAGCAGATGGGGCTGTCCAAATTGTAGACCCATGGGGATGGCATCCATCATATAAAGGTGCCGCCAAAACCTCCCAAACATAACCCAGGACACACTACCACATTGTACACCACCGTACATGAAGGAGGCAGACTAGGACCCCGCCACGGTACAGGTGTCCCAGATTCAAGGAAGAGTGTGAATTGATATAATCTTACACCCTGACTTCCCCCTGCACCAGACTACATGGTGACACCCCCGCCACTACCGCCAAACTTATGGCCCATCTGCAAAGAGAAAAAGATCATGGCCCAGATCCTGGGCTACGGCCGCCAGCTGAATTATGCATTGTACGTGTGTAATTCCACTGGCAGGTATGATGTGCGCATGCGCACATCATAGCTATGCTGGCTTACCGGCTGGCGTACATAATGTTAATTACGTACGTTGGCTGGAACGTTAAAGGGGCCGGCCAGCGCTTTACGTTTTCCATATCTTTGCCATCTAGGTGGAGATAGGCATTTAAATTAGGTAGAGGGGCAGGGGAAGACCCAGTACGAAAAGGTCTGCGGACATATGTCCATAGACTGAGTTCTAATTTTTAAGGTAGCAATCTGGACAGTGTCCAGATTTTATTACCTTGAGCGGGGAGTGCAGGGGGCGTGCACTCCCCGCTACGCTGTAGTTACTTCAGACCACGCACATCCGTAAGACGTGTGTTGGTCTTCATCTACCCCCATGTTCGTAAATACAACCTAGCAACAAAGATGGCAAAAATAGGTAATTTATTGCACCTTACTCCCCTAGTCCCACCCAAACCCAAATAGCTTGACCCAGAGTTGAACTTGCTAACCATTAAAACCCAATTAACCCTTGTTTTGCTGATGTGTGGAAAGGTCCCACTCATATGCTTAGCTTCCTTTGGGCCTATTTGGCCCTAAGTCCTCTATAGACACATAAGCATAGCTTTACGAACACATTTAAAGTTAGAAAGGACACTGACATTCTTAAATCTAATGGACTTCATTTTCAAACTGATTAAAAGATGGCTGAGTTTAAAAATGACAGTGCAGGCTGCGTGTGAGTGATCTCTGGAGAGTCTACATAAGTGATTGTGAATTGCCAAAAAAAATATCATTGCTACACCTTTCTTTATATTTAAACCATACTTCACAATACGAGGAGTAACTGCAGACCCCTGTTTTCAACCTTTGCTTACTTGTTCTTAAATACCTCTTCAGTATTTTATTCCTTGTGGATGATTAATCAATATTTGAAAAACTACTATGAAGAATCAGCTTTGCAAAAAAGTAATACAGGGACATAAAAATTCATAGAATACAGCTTCCT
>WWET01001523.1:312226-323091 GCA_011038615.1 Limnodynastes dumerilii | reverse complement strand
GATAGCCATTTAAATTGTACAGTATGGGCGTGCTAAGCCCAGTACGACCAGCGTATCGGTACGAAAATTCGCACGTACGCTGGAAAAACTTAGGGTAGGGTTCAGCCGCTGTAAGTAGGTACAATCAATGGGAGTGTCATGGGCAAGAAAGTTTATACGCCCGGACGATCATACACTACGCTCGCGGGCGCTCGCGGTCGTAGGTCTGGATCAGGCCCAAAGTAAATAGAGGTACCTAGACACCTCTGTCCTGTTATGTCATTTGCAGAATTTTCAAATTTTTATCTGCAGAATTGTATGAAATTTTATTTGTTCTTCTTTGCACCATGTTGTCTCTAATGTATTTATGTCATTCTGGAGATATGGCTTCCAGAACTGAATACAGTATTCTAAGTGAGGTTGTACCAACGATCTATAAAGGGGCATCACTACTTCTCTCTTTCTGCTACTAATTCCTCTCCCTATGAAACCAAGCATCTGACTTGCATTTCTCATTGCTTTGTTACATTGCTCGGCTACCTTTAAATCTCATGAAATAAGGACTCCTAGATCCCTTTCTTCATCAGTAGTTTCTAATGGAGTGCCATTAATGATATATTGAGCTTTTGGGTTTTTGCACCCCAAGTGCATGATTTTGCATTTTTTGGCATTAAACTGTAGTTGCCACACTCTTGACCATTCCTTTAGTCTACCTAGATCATACCTCATTTTGTGTACCTCTCGTGGCGTGTCTACCCTGTTACATATCTTTGTATTTTATAACCTATAAAAATATTAAATAGTATTAACTATTATTTATTTATTTATTTTTTTCTGAACAGTTTGGAGGTTGCTTCATATGGATTAACTTCAAATATAAAGATAGGGATTGCAGGAGATCCAAAATAGGTTGAACTTGGTGGACTGGTGTCTTTATTCAAACTCATCAACTATATGTAACAAGACTCAGACTCTCCGGTTTGAGCCTTACTATACCCTCCTTAGTGTTTTCACTTTTCATTTATATACATGAAAAAAAACTTTTCTCCCCTTTTTGTATCACGTGAGATAGTTTTTCCTCAGTTTGTGCCTTTGCTGCGATGATATCATATTTACCCTTCTTCTTGTTTGTGAAATACTTTTCCCTGTCATCATCATTCTGAGTTTGCTTATCATTTCTAAAGGCCATCTTTTTGCTTTCACTGTGCTTGTTACCTCTTTAGTAAACCACATTGGCTTTCTTTTTCTGGGCTTTGTCCGTAACCTCTCTGATACAAATTATATTTTTGGGTGGCCCCATGAACCCTTTTCTTTCTATTTGTACCCAGCATGGTTCATTCATAATATTTGGAAATTCATATCCCAGTCAGAAATGGCTATGCTTAGATTAAACCAAGCCCTGAAAACGAGAGAAATGGTTCAACACGGATGACTCTGATCCTTTCTCAGTTGTGGGACAAGATAGTATGCCCATAAGCAATAAGTCAGAGGACCTATTACATTTGAAGCATTTATTAGTGAAACAGATGAAAACCCAAGAATGACACCCTCATCTTAGAACAATGTACTGCTGATATAAATAAGATCAATGGGAAACTCAAACCATATTAAAATCTGGAGTCCTTCCAAAAACATTTGAAAAATACAAAGAAGAGATAGAAAAGACTGAGAAATATGTGATAGAAAAAAAATGCAATAAATTCATCAGGGATCATAACGAATTTGTTCAAAATCAAGTCTTTCATTGGACAATTTACCCCTTCAAACCTAGGGACAACCAAAAACGCACAGCTTTACATTCAGTGACCTCCTGCAAGGTGGATTCCTCGGATGGAGAAACCATGACAACAGGACAGGGCTTGCAGCATTTTTTAGGGGACCAATGAGATCTCTTAGGTCCACAAAACAGGCAAACCAATGACCAATGTTTTAATATTACAGGACACGCAGAGGAGGGTGAAAGAAAAAAACAAGATAAAAAACAGAGTAGACAATTAACAGTATGTGATCAGCATACTCACCCATTCAATTTAGGAAGCGCCACCACCGAACCACCAGAAAGGCGAGTAACCTCTCTGGGGACTTTTAAGCTTAGGGGGAAGGTTAAGGTTAGGCTCTGGGGCAAGGAGGTTTAAGATTAGGGCCATGGAAGGAATGGAGGGTTAGGGTCAGACTGAGAGGAGGGGAGACTTAGGGTTAGGCTGCAGGGAATGGGGGGTTAGGGTCAAGCTGTGGTGAAAGGAGACTTAGGGTTAGGCTGCGAGGAAGGGGGGTTGGGGTCAGGCTGCGGGGAAAGGAGGGTTAGGGTTAGGTAATAGAAGGGGAGGGTTAAAGTAAGGATTAGGGAGAGAGTTGAGGCCTTGTACACTAGTATTAATCATGAGAAAGGGATACATGCTGTTCATTACATTGTAAACATGGACAAAACTAGACCAATCAATGACTTTATAATAGAACTACTGATGTTCACATTAATGAGGAATTACTTTAACTTTAATGGTAGGTTCTACCTCCAGGTGAGGGGAAACGCTATGGGAATGAAATGTGCACTCACCTATGCGAATATCTACTTGAGTTGGCGGGAAAAGGAATTTGTATTTTGTGAAGAATTGGAAGCATATACCCAATATATTGCCATTTGGCTACACTTCATTGATAACATCCTCACTGTGTGAGAGGGTGATATAGAAACTTTCTAGGAGTTCACAAATACCCTAAATATATTATTAGTGATACCAAATTGAATTTTTTTGGATATAACTATGAAAATTGAGCTGAATCGTACCTTAAGCTCAGATCTCTACCATAAAGATGCGGCTACTAATACCATATTACACTATGAAAGTGCCCATTTCCCAGAGGTTCTACAAGGATTCCCCAACTGTGAACTACTCAGGATGCAACAGCTATGGCATTGGAAGAGAGGCTGAACCCCAGGAAGAGCATTTATAGGGCTTTCTCCAGTCTTAGGAAAGTGGACAGAAAACTTGTATTTTTTTCAAAAAAATTCCCTCAAATACGGTTCAAACAAAAAGTAAGGATTGGCACATTTTGTTCTCAATGGAGGAGGATTAAAGACATTTTTCGCAAACACTGGGACGCACTGGAGTAGCTAAGGGGGGGTGGGGGTGGGGTAAAATTTGCACTAGATAGAATGGGATTTCCATAGTAGGTACTCAAAAGATCGGTTGGCACAAGGAAAGGTGTCACTGAAACAGGCCAGACTGCAGGCGGCGTGGGTGCAAGTAAACAATGCACTACGCACACATAGCCAATTTCTAGCTTACGCTTGGGATGGCGCGTTGTTAGAGACAGGGATGGCGCGTTTGTAGTGACATACAGATCGCGGCATATAAGTTGAACAATGGCCTTGAATGCGCAGTGACAAATTTTCAGGTCTCAAGCAAATGTGGTATGAGGTGCGACGCGAGAGGGGCCACGCGTAAGCATAGCGTTCTACAATGTACCTGCGCGGACGACAGCCATTTTTGTTCAACTTATGTGATGCAGATTGTACCTTCTTTGCGTTATTATTCTAAGATTGTTAGTATTGATTCAAAGCTAAAGCAGTGTGGTGCATCATGCATAAAGTGTAGGTAATGGTGATCCAACTGGACATAACAATTCCTCCAGAGGAGGTTATTAGCCAACTTGCGGTAAAGAGAAAAAGACTGAATTTAATTTTTTAATTATTATTTTGTGTTAGGAAAAAAAAATTGTAAGTATTGTAATTTTAAATTGTTTTGTAATGGTTTTGTGTCTTGTTGAAAACTTAGGTAAAGGTAATATTGTAGTAGCTATAGGTTTAGGTAGCATAGTATAGGTATACCTAGTAGTATCTAGTAGTAATACATTTTTGTAAAAAAAACTAATAAAATGGAAAAGAGAAGAGAGCAGCAAACGTTGGTAATTAGGTATTTTTTAAAAACGAAACAATTGTGGATACTCGTAATTGTTTTGTAATTGTTGTTGTTTTAGTTTAGTTTTACTTTGTCCAAATTAGTAGTCTATAGGAGCCTCTGAACCTTCCAAAAAACAATATGTACATACTTACCTACCTACATAAATAATGCAATTGAATTAGTAATACATGAATTTGAACACTCGTAATATACATAACTACTATACTTGCCTAATACTGTCTATAACTCATTTCACATGTTATTATTATACTTACCTATCTTCCTATTTTTTGCCACCCAAAACCCCCTTCATGAAAAAGCTATAGCTACGCCAGTGCTGGGACGTCCTCACCTTAAATCCTGGTCTTAAACAGATTCTAGGAAATTATCTCCAATTTTGTTGGCAAAGATCAAATAATTTGGGGGACAGTCTAACCAACAGTTACTTTTCCAGACAACAATATAATATATCTATATATTCAGGTTGCCGGAAATGTGGCAGTTGTAAAGCCTGTAATTTTGTTCAAGACGCAAGAACTTTCAAGAACAAATTTAGCAAAACATGGAAAAATAAAGAAGCCCTTAACTGTAATTCAGACAATGTCATATACTGTCTTAGCTGTCCGTGTGGTCTAAGATATGTGAGCATGACATCACACCACTTTAATAAACGGTTATTGGAACATGTTGGAAATATTAGAATTGCACAGATGGATCAGTGGAATATGAATATGCTAACAGGAGTAACTAGAAATTTCTTAAGATTCCATGACAGTAATCCCCTAAATCTTCAAGCTTTTATCATGGATAGGATCCAGTTGGGTTTAAGAGGAGGAGATATCATGAGAGACCTAAAGAAAAAAAAGAAGCCAGGGGGAATTTCCTTATGGGGACAGTTTTTCCACAGGGTTTAAATGAGGTCAACAGTTACTCATCATATACCATCAAAATTTTTGACTCATGATAATCACCTTGCTTCTTAATATCCTCTACCTATAAGCACTTATCTCGATTGATTATTTCCATGATATCTAATGATGGAGCACAACGTTGCACTAGGGATGTAATGATACATGAATAGGAGAGTGAGGATTAATAATCAATTATAAGAATATGAATTTAATCATTTATTAGAAATTTACTGGGATGGTGTGATGATTAATATTAATAATTTGCAAATATAAATTGATTAATCAACCATATGAATCTCTTATAATATGTTTTACTCAATATTTGTGAATTAATTTTTGCAATAGAATATGATTTATAATTTATAGAAATTTATGGCTACGGTCGCACTAGGGTAACATACATTCTTTTGGAGATCATGATGGCAGGTATATAAGAATTATTATCTCATTAATATTCTCATGTTCTAAACATTGTAAGTGTTCACAATATTATTGGAAATATTGATATATTAAAATATGAACATACTACTAATTTTAAAAATTTATTCTATAATGATGGGAAATGATATTCTTATTTCCTCAGCAATAATAAAAGGAGATCAATAATAAAAAGTGGACACTTTTGATAAAATCCACAATAACACTTCTGTATATAATGGTACACATTTTGTTAGGTTTCCCAATAATAATTATCATAATCATGCATAGCACACATCTGACCACTATCAATTTTTATTTTGGATAATTTGTAACCACATTTGCACCACTTCAATTCTATCAACAACACTAGATTATCTTTTTTCTGCACATTCACACCATCAATATTTTACATTTTTCCTTTATCACTAGTGTGTACTTTCATTTTCTTTTCCATATACAGTATAACACCTATACAGCTTTTACCCCCCCCCCTTAAGGCATCCATTGATTCACTATATGCTTTATATTTTGGCTACACTTTATATTTTAGTGTGTTTTGCTTTATATACTGTTATACACACACACACACACACATTTATTTATATATTTATTTCTCTGCATGATTTTTATCACATATTTACATTGATCTAATTTTATCCCTGTAAATCTTTCACCAATATCAATCTCTGACCCTCTAGTCTCACCCAGTTATTTTCAATATTCCTATTTTGACTTTTTTGACCTTGTACTTTTGCCCCACCCCTATTAATCAATCTTTCTTTGTGAGTGGACAATCACTTGAACGTTCTGGCCATGATGACATTTGACCTACACTTTTTTGACCTTGCACTTTTGCCCCACCCCTGTTAATCAATCTTTCTTTGTGAGTGGACAATCACTTGAACGTTCTGGCCATGATGACATTTGACCTGCCCTAGGTCTTTAAAAGATCAGGCGCCCCGCTTCGCCTTGAGAAAGTGTTAAGAGAAACGCACATCGGCGTTTCTGAGCAAGTCTTTGACTCTCCTGCTGTCAAGCAACAGTCCTTATGGCTTAGCCTACAATTATGTGTTTTTCATACTTAATGACAGTTTGGCACTATTACTTAGCAGCAGGTTGGACTATATAGATGGTAACTTGTTATTAATACCGAGCTCAGGGGGGATCTACGATAGTTCTATTATATCACTGGTGGCCATCTGTATTATAATCTTCCTTGGGGAATTGAAATTCCAGTGGGGGCAATTATAGTAAATATGTTGAGCACAAATAAATTTGCTAAGATATACCCACAGGTTTATGTTGAGTGACAATATTTATTAAAGCAACAGCTCTGGCTATAGGGATTTTCTAACTTTCTAAACTATTATATTATAACTATCACTATCCCCTATTGTTCATCCTAGATGATATTTACTTTGCTTCATAGGCACTTGTTTGTAAGGAAGGCACAGCCATTAATACTTCTAGACTGTTCTCTGTCTAATATACTATATAAATAAATATTATTAAATTGTTGCAACTTTTTATATATTACATTGATGGAGAGTTTATTATTGCTACAGGAGACAACATAGCGGTTTTAACACACTGTTTTCATTTTTTCTTCACTTTCTATATTATTTTATTATTGTTTTTTAAAGCTTGAAATAAATTGTAGTTTTATACATCTTTTAACAAGGAATTAAGTAGCGGCGAGCGTTGCTACAATGGGCTCTGCTGTTCTTCTTTCTAATTCGGAGGACGTGGGGAAAGGATCACCATTTACAGTATATTTTCTTAGAAGGAAAATTCGAACGGTTAGTTAAGGAAGCCATATTCTTAAGTGCCATAAGGTTGGTAAAAACAGTGGCAGGTCAGGTAAGTTAGATGCGGATACTGCTGCAGTGAATACAGTACCATATGTAGAACAGCAGTGGCAAGAAAAGTTCCATGGTGACTAAATGAACAGCAAGCAACAAGCCATAAAAATGTAATTAAGCTGCTGTAAAAGCTAAAGAAGGAGATTAAACTATGCAAATCCGCTAGATATGTTGGACATGGGTGTGGATCCCCGCTATGGACATGTAGACCAAGGTCTTTATTTGCTTTGTCAGGACCAAAGGTTTTGTGACATTTTGCAATTGGATTACTAGATTTTTGCAAACATGCTTGATTCTATATTTGAAGTCCTATGCAATGTCTTTCTTTCCTATTGACACGGATCTTAAGAGATTCAAAGAGCTCCTTGCAAGAAAGTTATCAACTCAAGTGGCACATGACATGTCAGAAAATGCTACTACTAAGAAAACATTATACTGATGGGCTGGGTCTAGACGTAATAATGTTTTAAGACTTATGTAAACTACAAACATAAGTATCCTATCAGTCTGTACTATGCATGTCCAGTACAATGAAACCTGCATATTGGAACACAGCTGCCGGATGTTGCATTCCGTGCAGAATTCACTATACACATAAATGGATAAGCCCACTCACTCACAATGCATACAACATATGCACATTTCCAATCCTAGCAATCCAAAAGCACCTCCATCATTAGTACCATAGGGAAAAGACCAGAAACAAATATGGGAACCAAGTATAGTCTAAGAACTCCGTACCAACTTGTACCAAGCACTTTTCACGTCACTTTCATGTGATAAATCTCTGGCAATCCATGTAAACATCATAGCACCCTGCTGGCTAGTTTTTCTTAATGTGGCTGGTGCTTCATAATATTTACTAACTGTCTGAAGAAAGCACCACTGTAAAAATTCCAGCGGTATCCCCATATATCCCCCCTTTCCCCCCCTAGTAGTTGTTATTAGGGGGAGAAAAAAGGAAGGTATATATGGGGAGACCGCTGGAATACATAGGTATGTAAATTTAAAAAATAAAAAATCAGTAAAGCTTTTTAACAAATAAACTATACATTTTTTTATTTTATTTAAGTAAATAATAATAATAATAATAATAATAATAATAATTACAAACTCACATACACATGCACACACATTTATATATAATATATATTTTGCCCACTGGAATCACCAATAGTATTCCTTACTCAAAGAAGCCCATTAAGTATTCCAGTGGGCTGAAGAAAAAAAAAGAAAAAAAGAAAGAAAAAGTTCAAGCTCACCTGACTGGGGCGATGCGTCTATCTTTGAAGATTTCTAAATCTCAACATAAACAAACTTACCAAGCGCAGAGTTTTTCATGCTGTGGCTTGGTTTAAAGTTCTCTGTAAAGCGCAACATACAATTTGTGGAGTTATATAAATAAACGATAATAATAATGGGCCTGATTCAGACTTAAGAAGGAGCTTGAAATTAACAGAGAAAAGTTACACCTGGGCAAAACCATGTTGATTGCAGGGGGAGTCAAGTTAATTGTATTCTTTGCATGCAGGGATATATCTTTGAATTGCTTACTGCACACAGATACTGACCAGCTTTACTATCACACTGTTATTTAGACTTGGGATAGGAAACATCACCTCTCAACTCTAAGGGCTAGATTTACTAAAGTCGTGTTTAAATTGCTACTCTAAATCGCTCCGCATCGCCGTAGTTATTTAGCGATTTGATGATGTCATATCGCTAAATTTACTAACAGACCTGCAGAACATGATAAATATACCAAAAAACAATGTTGAATTTTAAGTGCAATGTATACGAATAATTTTCTTTTCCTAACCTTAACTGTACCATATATATTGGTGACTTTTCAGTTTTCTCCATATTGCATGTGACTTGCACATCATGGTAGTGGGTAATAGTAATGGATAATGAATTAGCAGAGTAGCATCTTTCATCCTTGACAAATCTCTGTTAGTACTTTATTTCACATTTACTTCTAGTGGGATAGTGCTTTTCTAATAAAGAAACCCTGATATAAAAATCAGCTGGTTGTTAACACCGATACAAAAGCCATGTTTACTTATGTATGACTGAGACTTAGTAATACATTTATAAAAGTAGGTGTTCGGGGAAAGCTGAAGATTCACTACCAGGTTACAGCTGTGTATATTTACTAGCCGTTTGTCACAAAACATTCCTACCATGGAACACATTCCGATTTTTTGGGACAGAAATCACAGAGCTTTGCAATTGCAAAACTTGTGTTACTGTAATATTCAGTTATGTAGTCAGTTCATTTTGTGTCACAAGTGAATACTCCCACAGACCTGCAACAATTAAGAAAATGCTAAATGAAGTTTTCCTTGTAGACAGAATACTCTCAGTCACCTGATATTCTGTACAATACAGATAATTGTCAGATTGGTGCATTGCAGGGATATACTGTAAAACGTTCAGAGATAAAGCAGGTGTCAGGTATTGAAGCTTTCCGCCCTTTGCTATGAAACCCAGTAATTTTTAGTTATTTGTAACAGAGAGAAAGTACAAGATGTATCTGCAGACATCCTAATTTAAAATGACCACAGGGGGAGCTTCTAAATGTACTAATAAAAAAAGCAGTTTCATATAAAAGAGGTTTATCACTCAAACTGTAGAAAAAGACTGCAGAGACAAGTGTTTTTTTTTCACAGCTTGTATTACATATGCTGTATGCCTAATATGTATTCTCAGCTCTACTTCAATGCAGAGCTGCTTATGACCCACCTCCTAACTGCAGTCCAAATCAATCTTAGATGCAAAACACAGAACATTTTTTCCATTGCATAAAAAATGCACAAACCTCAAAATGTAGTTTCTTTGCAAATGGGATTAGAAATAGTCAGCACAATGGTAGAGATGCAAAAAGAGACACACATTCTGCATGTAAAGATAAAGCATATTTGAATAAAAAAAAAATGTTATTTCCTGGGTATACTGTATAAAGCACACTCTGGAAATTACATTTCCTGACCGTAAAAATGTAAATACGATATCTTCTACAAAGTAGCATTGGATGTTAATGTCCGTCTGTTACTGCTAGGAATATTTATGAATAGTACTTTATTTTACAGATTTTCACATTCTATATGTGCTTTGATTGAGTATAGCTGAGTATAGTTTAGACACTTGCTGACCACATAGCTTAGTTGGTCATTGGTCTGATACTGTACAAAAATACTCTCCAAAATACTGTCAAATTTCGTGTTGATCTGTTTCATGATGACATGGGGTAGATCCAGACCTGAGTGCTTGTTACGTTTCATTGCATAGAGTATTTACGCTAGCGTATTTTCTATGCACTCCCCTAGGCACAGCCCTCGCTCGTACGTACTTTGGCCATTTTACGCTTTCCAAACCCTACCTTAACTTTTCACAGTGTAACTGCTGATGTACGTAAAGGCTACACGTACGTAAGCACGCCCATACTGTATGATTTAAATGCCTCAACCCGACTCCAAAGCGTAATTACTGGTGTCGTATGGATGTCACGTCCTTTCATCCATAATTACGCTGTTGATACGTGGCTGGTATGTACGTTCAGAGTTAAGTGGTGTAACATCTGCCGTGCGCATGCGCAGTAAATACTAATGGGTGATTTTACGTCAGCGGCTAGCGTAAAATCGTGTATGTAGTTTAGGATCTGGGCCATAGACTGTATGGGAGGCAGATTTTTCTATCTATCTATCTATCTATCTATCTATCTATCTATCTATCTATCTATCTATCTATCTATCTATCTCATATCTATCTATCTATCTATCTATCTATCT
>WWET01001523.1:292020-312094 GCA_011038615.1 Limnodynastes dumerilii | reverse complement strand
TTTTTTTTTTTAATTCTCAGTTAAATTAATATGTACTATAAAATATTTACTTTATGGCAAGTATAATGCTATCTTGCACAGCTACATTTAGTGCGAGTATGGTGTGCATAATCATACTTAACAGTGCCATTTCATTTAATACTATTTCTATTTACTAACAATAAAAATGGCATTTATACTGCTGAATCACAGAGGAGTTACTTTTATTGCATAAACAAAAGGTTAGAATTGTCTCACAGGCATGAAGTTTAAAGGTTAGCGGAAAGGCGCATTAATGATTTTGTGTATTGTTTTCATACTCAAATCAATCTCTCTCTTTTTTTAAGTAATAAATAGGATTTTTTTTAATGAACAAATATGGATATCATCATTGTTTCAAAAGAATTGGACCATGGGGACAAAGTATAAACTACAAATAGATAAAATAGACAAAAATACTCTTTTATTGCTACCATTAGTAATTATATTATCTAGCAATAAAGCCAAACCATGACTATTTGTTTTATTTAAGTCCTGTGTTATGTTTATTAATATTGCACCTACAATGCTTTCTGCCAACATATAGCAACATATTAATTTATCTCCAAGAGATGATTCTTGCATTGCCACCTCTGCTATTTTCAACATATAATACAATGCAAAAGTCTATACCATTAAACCTTAATATCCAAACCAATATTTAATTTGGTGTAATTATAGCATGTACTAGAAACTCTACTGACTGTGATTAAGTTACATCAAGATACACAATGTATGAGCCATGGCAAAACATATTTAAGCATAAAATGACCTTAATATCTTTAAAATATATATATATTTTTCATATGAATGATTTTTACAAAGGCTCAATGATAATCTTAAAATCATATCTTACCACCTCCAAACATTGGTCCAGACTTAGAATTAAATCTGACAGGCGACTTACCCACTGCGCCTGTGTAAGCGCCTGTCAGTTCATACTGCGCACACACTGTACAAGAATTTCCACATTATAATGTAGCCAATCGATGCTGTGTTATGATGCAGAGATCTTTATCTGCAAGGGGGGGTGGGCCCACTCGCCATGCGTATGAGATAAACATGGTGGTTGGGGGTAAGGAATGATAATTGTATAATAAGGGCATTCCAAAGCTCTTACGTCCAATCCTCCATTCTGTACATGGCCTTTAGGCATGTGGACACAATCTGAAAATCAAGTATATTTAATTAAACCCCGTGTAATAAAGCAGCTCAATAAACATACCTGAGCAACTTGTACTATACCTAAGACAACTATGCTAATTGTTCCCTAAAGAAAACATTTGCCAAAATAATACTAATATTATTTCACCACCTGTCACAAGAAAATTAACTTTATTGTCCACACTAAGGGCCTGATTCAGAGATCCGATATTAACGATAGTTTGGTGCGTATATTTAGGGTCGGATCGATTTTGCATCAACTGCGCATGCGTAGTAATAGTGCAACGCCATCTACGTTGAAGATAGGGTCGGAAAAGCCTTAAGGTCGGACTTGTGAATCGGTCGAGAACAATTGGGACCTCCCCCTGGCAATTGATAGCTAATACTTACCCCGCTCATTAGCCCAATTCATGTATTGTACTGTGAGGCATTTCAATCTCAAGTGAGGTGTGTGTACTGCGAGGCCTCTGCAGTATACTACTTGAGTTGGTCCGATAAGTGAGGCACAGCAGCTGCTAAAGGGATCAGCTGTCAAAAATAACAACAAAAAAAATTACATTATTTAGTGATGGTTAAGGATCCATCTGCAAGAAACCTTATGCCAGATTTGCCATGTGGACAGAAGTAGTGGGTTGTTAATACAATCAGGCATGATAAGCAGGTGAGGTTCATAGCAACAAATGGTTGTTCTAAGAGCATATATGTCACTTAATCAAGCAACCCTTGCTTGGGTGACAAATCACTTCTTAGAGTATAGTGTTACAGTCTCCAGGAAGGGTTCTCACCGGGGTGTGGAGACTAAGCCTGGGCCAGGTTTTCACTAGAGCCCCAGATGGTGGGGATAGGCTTGGCTGCTGGCACCTGAGAGGTCGTGGCCCCTGGCGATAGCCTCCAAGGAAAACCTTTAGCGTAGGTACCTGAACAGGAACTGATACACAGCCTGGAACCCTTGTACACAACACAGGTAGCAGGAACCCTTGCTCACAGAAGGCAGACAGGAGCTTAGGAACACATATATGCAGGCTGGAACCCTTGCACACAGATAGCAGACTGGAACCCACACATTGAAAATAGATGGTAGTAATAGTCAGTAGAAGGAACCAGGCAAATGCAGGTAAGAAAAAGCAGATAGACCAAGAGACACCTAACCAACTGGTAGAAGGACAACAGGTACCAGGAGGAGTGGGTAGAACTGGAGATGGAATGCAGCACTCCGCTAACAGAAAAGCGGAGTCTGATGGGCTGACTCACGCTCACATACACACTGTCAGATGGAATACAGTGGAGATGGTAAACACTGGAGTAAGACTCGCGGGGTAGAGACACAAGGAGGGATGATAAGCGCCAAGTGTACACTACAACAGATGGACCTCCTGAGTACACATACTCTCTTTTGTTCTTGTAGTTGCACAGTGGTAATTTTTACCCCTTGAAAAAGTGTTGCATCTCAATGGGGAATTAAAATCGCATTAAAAAAGCGTCGGTTAGTGAATACCACGATTTTTGCTAAAAAATTGGGGTAAAATCACGGCGAGATTGGTCGATTTCAAATCGCTTGAAAATATCGACTTTAGTAAATATACCCCATGGAACCCACACAGAGGAACTTTACACGCTGCTTTGTTTATCTCTGCAACATGAAACATATAGAGAATATTATTGGGGGAAGTTTATGCTATATTCATTAATGAACCCCATATAATTTTATGGCTAAGTTTGGGTTTTCGATCTTGAATGGAAAGGATCAAGGGGAGAACCTGCAGCTGGTAGAGTAGTTTATAAAAGGAAATCATTTTTATGAGGTTAGGTTTGCAAATATAAGATAATTGAGTACGTTGACAGTAGTTCAATCGGTGTTTTATTTAGGGAATATAACTTATGTGGGTTTTTGAGGAGGTGGATACAGATGTGAGATAAAGTTCTGAGCTCATTTGATATCCTTACCCAAGGCCCCAATGGATTTTGTTAAGTTAACAAGATTTAGAGCTATGTATTTTTCAAGGTTTATGGTAAAACCAGTATCTCTCCATGTAAGCGGTAGGATATGCTTTGGAATTCTTAGATGTAAAAAAGGCATCCCATAATTATAACATATAGAGGAGTCAAGGTCTAAATAAAGAATAAAGGAGTAAGGACACCCCATTGTCTATTTCCCATAGCCATAATTGACAATGTTTATCAGGAGCAAAGTTTTGGGAGTATTATAAACAAAAAAAGACTAAATGAATGGAAGTGGGCACAAATTCATAGATTACCAGTATACAGTGGAAGGGTGTCAAACACTTTCTAAACATCCAGACTAAAAGCACAATTTGGGTATTTTTGGTATATAGAGATGTAATTATAATCGACTCTAGTCTGTTTTGGATATATTTAACTTTATGGAGGTCATAGGTAAAACTTATTTGGTGGAGGTTAGAAGATGAGGCTTAAGAGTTTTAAGCTGAGTTGTTATAATTTTGATGAGCAGCTGGAAATCTTGGTTCAAAAGTGAGATAGGATGGTAGAAGGTCAGGATATTTGTTAGTGTTTAAGAGTAGAATCCTGCTTCATATAGCAGATGGATAGGGACTTCATTATAATTGCTTCATTATAGGTTTGGTGGGCTATACTTTCCACATAAATTTAGTGAAAATAAATTTATAATTTATCTCTTTTAAGGCCCCTGGTCGGAGGAATTTGTATAGTTGTGTATTTTAGTTCTTTCTGTTTGTATCATTTAAAATGTTGCCACGCTGTGACATGAGGGGAGGAAGGAGAACTTGTTCTGTTCATGTTCTGTGAAGGCTGAGTAAAGCTTCTGAAAATATTAATTATATTTGATGATAATATCTAAATGTAAATATTAATAAGTGCTCTCTAAATAAGTCTCTAATTATTGTGATAAAGTGTTTTCTTGTCTGTTAAATGCAAGGACCATTTTTAGTTTGCCACCCCAAAAAATAAGTGTGGTTCCACAGTATTATGGTCTTAATTTTAAAAGACCATCATGCTACAGCAGAATTGTAGAAGTGTGGTTGTGGCTCTTGGAGTCATGAACAGTCAACCACTGATCGCTAAACCTACCCATATGCCTTTCCTAACCCTTCCTTTCCCACAGCCTAACCCTAACCTTCCTTTTCTTCATCCCTCACCCTCCATGCCCTGCAGCCTAACCCTAACTGTCCATGTCAAGTACAGCCTAACCATAACCATCCATTCCCTGCAACCTAACCCTAACCTTCCCGTTAAACACTAATCCTAACCATTTACCCGCAGCAGTCTAACCCTAATCTACAGGCTGCAACTGCCGCAGCCTCTAGCTGGAAATAGATTTCCGTTCCCAATGGCAAATTTCTATTTCTAAAGCTTTTACAGTCGTCATTCAGCTAGTGACTGTATCATGTTCAAAATGCGGTCACTTGGACCACCAACCGCATCCCTTAATAAATGTATTCGTAGTAAATTCCACTCTCTTTCTAACTTTCTCTAATAAAAATATTTGGATGCGTTGTAGAAATGTAGTGCGATGAGATTCAAACAGTAAACAAAAAAGGTGATAGACCACTCAAAGCCTGTTATTCTTCTTATCATTGTTTTAATTGGCCAGGTAAGAGATAATGTAGCATCATATTTTCTTAATATTCAAGATTATTTAATTACGCCAATGGTATTTTATATATTCATGACAATAGGTAATTTGTAATAGCTAGTAGTAGTGGCAATTGGTGGTGGTGTGTATTAATCAGGTTACTATGAAATATACCTATGAGAATAGGTGCTTGATATGATTTTTTAGCAATGGCTCTATGTTAAATTTTAAGATATAGTGTGTCCAAAGTTGAGAGATAGCAAATATGTGAGAAAAGGTTATGTACATTAGCATAAAATAAATTTTCTATTAGTAAGATTTTATAACCTCCAGTAATCAATTAGGGTATGCCAGCGGCTCAATAAATCCATGCTGCTCCAGGAAGGGGAACTTCAAGTTGCCAGAGAGGATTATATGGCCAAGGAATAAGGACTAGGGTGCCATGTTACATAAGGAGGTTAGATATTAAGGACCGTATTCATAATTAAGTACATCCGCAGTCTTCCATGTGCTGCATATAGAAGTCTCCAGGAAAATGGTACTGTGCATGCGCAGCACCATTATATCCACAATGGAGTGCAGCCGACAAATGCTGCGCTCCATGCGGAATCTCCTACACATGAGAGGTGGGCAGAGACATGCAAATCATACAGCAAGGGCTTTACTAAACTTTTACGTACAATGTAATATTCTGCACTGAAGGATTTCTGTGCGGGATACTTAAGGTATGATCCTACTGGAGGGGAGTGCCCTGCTCTCCTAGGACTTGTCAATCCCAAATTGCACATTATAAGTGCGATTATAAGTATGAATATGGTCCTAAGTGACTAAATCCTGGAATGGGAATATTAGGGGTATAGATGTTGAATATTATGCAGCAGTCACCTTGAATAATCATGTGTTACAGTATATAATGCCAATTAAGATCAATGGAATGAATCTAGACGACCGTTGCCGCTGCAGTTGGAGCTTCAATCATAGAAGCAATGTAGTTCCAATGCAGGATCCCTGCTGCATCCTAAATTCCATACCGGCAAAAGGATTCAACTCCCCTCACTTATATGGAGTTAAATTAAACAGACCCTACCTTTACATTTTTGCTTTGTTCCCATGTAAAATGTTGACAGTGCTTATATCTGGATTGTACATAAGGGCTGAAACCATCCCTTAATGTACAATTTGCATCTTTCAGCCCCTCCCACAGAGCTTAAATGCTTCAGCTTCCTGCACTGTTGGAATAATTACCAGGGCAGATCTGGATCCTCTGGATCCTTTTGATCCAGAATTCCATCTTGGTAATACAGTGCTTACCAAGAGGGGTAAATCTGTATCTGGTCCAATGACTCTGGGCCGTATTCAGAGAACCGTTCCTGCGAGAAGTCCCGTGCGTATTTTTAGGATCGGATACGCACGGAAGTCCATTAGGCACGGACCTGTGATTCGCACGTGGGAAAATAGATATGGAGGGGCTTGGTTATTATCCGTCCAGAGACAGATCCGTGTAAGTGGGTTTGGGGAGGCATTTAAATGACCATTGGAGGGCGCGGTCAGAAGTATTATACGCACGGAACTGCACACTTAAAGATAAGGACTTAAGTATTTACGTGAGACATACGTGAATCACCCATACGTTCAAAATTACGCTACGTGAATGTGCGTATTTTCTATGGTGCGCATGCGCAGTGTGTTCTAATCTGCGAATTTACGTCTCCGCCATGCGTAAAATCGCGGGGAAGCGTAGTTCTGGATCAGGCCCAATGTAATAATCTGCACTGAAGGATTTCCATGCGGGATACTTAAGGTACGATCCTACTGGAGGGGCCCTGCTTTCCTACATGAGGACTTGTCAATCCCAAATTGCACATGATAAGTGCGAGTATAAGTATGAATATGGTCCTAAGTGACTAAATCCTGGAATGGGAATATTATGCAGCAGTCACCTTGAATAATCATGTGTAACAGTATATAATGCCCATTAAGATCAATGGAATTAATCTAGACGACCGTTGCCGCTGCAGTTGGAGTTTCAATCATAGAAGCAATGTAGATCCAATGCAGGATCCCTGCTGCATCCTAAATTCCATACCGGCAAAAGGATTCAACTCCCCTCACTTATATGGAGTTAAATTAAACTGACCCTACCTTTACATTTTTGCTATGTTCCCATGTAAAATGGGGACAGTGCTTATATCTGGATTGTACATAAGAGCTGAAACCAACCCTTAATGTACAATTTGCATCTTTCACCCCCTCCCACAGAGCTTAAATGCTTCAGCTTCCTGCACTGTCGGAATAATTACCAGGGCAGATCTGGATCCTCTGGATCCTTTTGATCCAGAATTCCATCTTGGTAATACAGTGCTTACCAAGAGGGGTAAATCTGTATCTGGTCCAATGACTCTGGGCCGTATTCAGAGAACCGTTCCTGCGAGAAGTCCCGTGCGTATTTTTAGGATCGGATACGCACGGAAGTCCATTAGGCACGGACCTGTGATTCGCACGTGGGAAAATAGATATGGAGGGGCTTGGTTATTATCCGTCCAGAGACAGATCCGTGTAAGTGGGTTTGGGGAGGCATTTAAATGACCATTGGAGGGCGCGGTCAGAAGTATTATACGCACGGAACTGCACACTTAAAGATAAGGCTGGTCGAGGCACTCGTAAGTCACCATCAACCTGAATATGGCCCTTTATCTGTGACAGTGTTCTGTATGGCCAGTTGCAATTATTTCAGGTTGAAAGGATTTTAAGTGTGAGTTCAGCCTTGACACATTTCAAGACAGGAGTGTCAGATATGGAGATGTGTGGAGGGGAGTTAGGAGTAGATTGTGTAATAGTGGAGTGGAAAGGTGTTGGATCAGAAAAAAAGCCATCCTTCTTGATTACACAATGGACAATATTGTTGTAATGACAGTTTATATCTAAAACTTCTCATACAAAATAGCTTTGTATTTTTTAATTTGGGAATACGCTTTTTATACATTTTAAATGCAGAAGCTGTTTTTTTCAAAGTTAGTCAAGATTTATTTACAGCCTAATTTCAACCTTCTTCCAGACATAGAGATCCCTTGAGCACACCATTTGGTACAGTCATGTGACAATATATATTGTCTGCTTCTGCTACTAATATGTGTATGTGTACTGTTTATCGAGCTTGAGTAGAGAAGTGCTGATTTATATTGCCTCTTGAAGGTTAACAACCACACAATCCAGGCAATCTTAGATTAATAAGTACTCTCTGAAATTTTCTTTGAAGTTTTACTGTAAAAGTTCATCAATGTTCAGTGCAGATGATTAGGGAATATGGGACACTAGTTCAATAATTAGGTAAAGCAGTTAAGCACAAGATGCTATTATTTAAAGATTTAATATCAGTATTATGTCAGTGCTAACATCCAATAGAAAATTAGTTTTATAATGAATGGAGAAAAATATAATGTATACTTACCAAAGAAAAGAAATCCCTTTAGCCATAAAGCATTTATCTTCACAGACAGATGCTGCCGTTTTACTGTTTGTACTGATTACATTAGTAGGTTACAAAATCCAGGCTCCAGAGAAAATGTTCTTTTATGTGGGATTAGCAAGAACTTTCCCATTGGTAAGCATGCTATTCAATTGAAAACAGTATTCACTGAAATATCCAGTGCATGGATTAATTATTCTTATTGTTATTTTGCTTTAGAATTCATATTTCAAGTTAAAATTTACAGTCTTTAGGATTATGAACAAGGCGTTACAAAGCAGCTAATATTAAAATACATACTTTTTACATTTTAGTGATCATGAATTGATTTTAAATGGTTAGCAGGATTTCCGAATTCTCTTAAGAGCTTAATATAACAACAAGGGATCCTGACCCCAAAACTTATAATTAACTATGGACAATTTGAATATTTGTCAGAAATTTCAAGAAAAAAAGTACATACTTTTCTAATTCTGTTTGAGTTTTGTAAAGTAGAAATGTATATTGGGCCTGTATGTGGACCCGATCCGGAAGTCCGCTGCTGCTGCTGCTGCGGCTGGAAATCCCTCCACAGTGGCGGCAGGTCAGATTTCTGATGAAGGATCGCTGTGTGAAGTTTTGTAAGTGCAAGTTGTGACACCACCATACCTGGGACCTTATCTTCATATTTAAGCACTGGTGCCATAGAAAATAGGGCCAGTGCATTAATAAGAACCATAAGTAACAGCTTATCAAAGCCCTTCCTGTACAATTTAAATATGCCCCCCAGGGCCATAAATAGGGGCATGCGATAGGGGTGACTGCCCAGGGCACCAAGCTTAAGGGAGCAGCAGTAAGTTAATATTTAATGTTAACTTGGTTTGGAGTTTAGGGTTGGGTGCACCATTTTTCCTTTTTGCCCCTGGCACTAAAATTTCTTGTTATAGCTCTGTGCCCCCCTCCCCTTCCCACCATGAGAACACGTTGTATGTATGGCGGGTTACCCCACCCAGCTGTCGTAAAGGCTTTCAGCATAGTAGCCTGGATCCTGTGAATCCAGATCCTTGCTAGAATCCTGAAGTGCATGCATGTGCTGTACTGAAATGCAGACGTTTTCTGTACACAGAGGACCAAACCCAAACCCCCACATAATTTCCATACGTGTGGGGGTCTTAAAGTCTGCATGGAAGAGGGGAGTGAACTCCTCCTGATACTCCCCTCTCCTGTAAGGAGATTGTGTGAATTATGCTGCCATAAGGCAGCCTTAAGTCACACGAGCGGATCAGCGGCCTATCCAACCGCTGCTCTTAACTACCTAATCCCATCCCTACTGTACAATTTAAATGCTTCTTCCACCCACCATGGCTGGCGGAGGGGAAGCACAGCTCCTTTATTCATAATTCCTATTGTACTTAACTAAGCTCTGTACAAGAGTGCATGTGCCCTTCCCCCAATACACCCCACCTTGTGTGCGGAACTGGGGCAACGTTCATTAGTCTTAAGTCCAGAGTGCGGAAAATTCCCACCCACATTTCATAATTCCAGTCCTGTACATTAATGCTCTTCTACAAAATTAATATTCATTACTGTTGTTTATAAGGATTAAAACCCACTAAAACTTCCTATCAGTCAATCAGTCATATATATACACACCGTATGTACTTGCACAATTTGTGCCATCTTGACTCACAGGTCCTTTGACTTTCACAAATATGCATATATACATACTAACTTTATGAAATCATGACACATTCACAAATACAAGTGTATTGTGGTCCTACTTTTTATGATTTAAAAATGATAGTTATTAGCTTGTACATTGCTTGGATTTTCTTGATGGAAACACTATGTCAATCACATCTACTGTAGACCACCTAATAAAATGTCTGCCAAATTGAACTTTACATTCTATAATGTAAATGCCTTATGCTTAACAAAAGTGACTAATGTTAATAACCAGCTATCCAGTTTCAAAGTGGAACTCATTGTACAGTATATACAGGTATGGTGTGAAGTACAGAACAACTAATGAATGTCAACTAGAGCAGTGTAATCAGTTTCCTGGCAAATATACTAATTTAAAAGGTATGTGGCCGGCAGTGTAGCTTATGCATAGAACATAACATTTAAATAGTAAACTATAATGACTGTGTGAAAGCATTAATATCTGTGAGAATACATGAATGGAACACTAGAATATTCATAACCATTAATAGGAATGGAAGAGGATATTAAATATAACTATTTAGCATCTTTTGTATAACATTTCTGAATCACTGAGAACTTTAATTAATGTTTTCAAGCTACTGTAAACCAGAATCAGAATTCATTTTGGTGTTTTTTAAAGACAAACTAATTGATGATTATGTCCTTGGGAGGGAAATTAGAATGAGAAAAAGGCTAGTGAAATTCACTGGAGGGAAGGAAGAATGCAGAGCAATTTATCTGTAAGAATAAATAAAAAGATCTTATGTAATTATTCCCATTTAGACACTCGATTAGGCTCTCAGTCTATCATGGATAACATGGATATAATATTCATAGAGCCATGTGATCGCTATTTAAATCTGCTCAGATTTTTATATAATGCCTTAATATAAGGTTTTGTTAACTTACTTACTTGTGTTACATATTATGCTGACCCAGTTTATTCATAACTCCAGTTGATTGTTTGTCCTGACCTCAGCCTGTATATTAAGAACATTTTCTGTCTTGTTATTCTAAATAGTCAGCTGCTGATAACTAGGCTGCTTCTAGTGGCATTACAGCAGAAAAAGCACAATTCCCATTGGATTCTGTACATGGATTCTGTGCATGATCTGCAAACATGGTTTTTTTCTGTAACCTCATCTCTGGCCTCTGCCAGTAGAGTGATTCTTCTTCTTATATGGATGGCAATTGTATTCATCTTGTATTTTTTAAACTATGTCCAGTCTCTATTCTTAATAACTCCTATCTTCCTTTTATCAGGCTGGATCCAGACTTAAGAAAGTGCTTGAAATTAGTTACTCCTGGGCTAAACCATGTTGATTTCAGGGAGAGTCAAGTTAAATATATTCTTTGCATGCAGGGATATATCTTTGAATTGTTAACTGCACACAGATACTGTCCAGCTTTACTATGACACTGTTATTTAGACTTGGGATTGGAAACATCACCTCTCAACTCTAATACTGTTTGCAACAAATGAAATATGACTCCCCTTTTATCAACATGGTTTAGCCCAGGAGTAACTAATTTCAAGCACTTAAGTCTGGATCCAGCCCATCACCTGCAAACTTTCCCCCACTAGTTCTAGTTCTTTGCAGTATAATTACCCTATAAAAATGTAGAAATCTTCAAGCCATTAATATTAACCAACCTTGTGTAACAATTCTGTCTCCAGTCTGTCATTTCCACCCTCGACATTGCTGTCGTAAGATTAAATATCTTTTATATAAAATAGTATTGTAGCAATATGTAGTGTCCTTTATATGCTCTGGCTTAGCATCCTTTCAGGAATGTGTTTACTTCTATCTGGAAGAAAATGTGTGTGTCAATAAAATGTTGATAAAAAAATTTATGGGTGTATGTGCCTGGTTCCATTGCCAGACCTCTCATATAACTTGTGTGAAGTGGAAAATAAAGGCTTCCTGTAGAGACTTTGGAAGACACAGAATACACAGATCTGAAATGACCTTTGAAGGAAGGCAAAGGAGGTAGGGTATGGTGGGTAGTGAAATTGCTTTTAAAATGCTTGATATGGAGGCATTGTCGGGATGTCAGCTGGAGAAGATGTGTGGTGCTGAACTTTGGACAAAAGATCTCAATTTAAGCCACCTGCAGCAGCTTTTTGGAGCTTGAGGGACCCTAACCAGTTGGGACCTCATCCTTACTGCTGCATTAATCCTTTACTGGACAAGAGGCTGGAACAAGGGACTGTGGAGCTCTGCTCAAGTGCTACCTCAACTGAGCCTGTCTGTTGGAGCAGGAGGTGCGTAGTGATTGTCCTAGACCCCTGCTGAGGTACACAGTAAGTCTATTAGGCCCTAGCTGCATCCCTACATGGTCTTCTCCATCTTGTACAAGCAGACTGCTGATCGTTCCCTTTGGTCATTATAGAGGCAGTAGACCCTGCGGATCCATAAGAATTGGGAAGATACAGATTGCTTTAATTATATGCCCTAAATTTATTCCAATTTTCGTCCTAGTGCCTCCTTGTACTGATGCAATTTTATTACAATTTATTACAATTTGGACCTACTGAGACTCTATTTTAAGCAAAACTACAGTTTTTTTCCCTCATATATACCATAATTACATTACTGAGGTGCTCCAAGAATCCCTAGATACCTATTTCACTATATGGGACTAATGTGGGCCTGAACCTTTATTCTTTTTGTTGCTTTTTGTGAGATCTAATACCAACCAATATGGCTGGATAGGGCTTGAATAGCAGAATGCAAAATACTGGGAATACTGCTCCCATTTTTCAGAAAAACCTAACACCTCTTCCCAAGAATCTGTCTTACTCCCTTTGAGCTACAATCTTCATGACACTCTGAAATTGACCCTACTGTCCAAGCGGTTATAGCTAATCTAGCCAACAACATAAAACTAAAGTTTCAGCAAGAACTGTGGAAAGCAGTCAATGGACAGTATTCAGAGATCCGTTTCTTTAAAGTTCGCAAATATGCGCTCGGTAGTTTCAAGGCAACACCCATGACATTCCCCTCACACATACGGGTTGATGGTGACTTATGAGTGCCTCGACCACCCTTATCTTTAAGTGTGCATTTCCGAGTGTATAATGCCTCCGTACATGCAGTACATGGGATTGTGAAAAAACGAACGGAACTTCACAAAAAAACAGATCTCTGAATACAGTCCAATGAATTTAAAACGGAGTTGGATTTATTAGGTTCTTGTACTGATGTACTTGAAAATAAAACTGATGAACTTTGTTGATATAAAGAAGTTGTGGATAGAGAGCTGTCTACTATATTCTCAGAAATAGATATTCTCAAATAAAAAGAGTATTTTGAGAACTATTCTAGATGGAACAACATACAAGTTTGATATGTTCCGGAAAGCATTAATGGAGTTTCTGTCTGGGTTTTTTACATAAAAACATAAATTTTTTGACCCATTGAAGTACAATTACTTGACAGAGCGCACTGGGCTCTCAGAGTGAAAACAATACCGGATCAATGTCTTAGAGACATTATTGTTGGATTCCATCACTACAGAACCAGAGAAAGAATTGTTATGCTCACCAGAAATATGGACTCTGTTACTTACCAAGCTATTTCCCTTCAATTGCTTCAAGATGTAGTGCCTTCTACTTTGCAAAAAAAAAAGGGAACTGCAACCCATCATTAAAGCCCTACGAAAATATGGATACCAATATTTATGGGGATTTCCTTTTTAATTGCAAGTGATGGTCAATTATATCCTACACACTGCTAAATTCTTAGCCTAAGGGCATGAAATGCTATGGATATTCCCTCAGATCCCACTCCACCATCAGAATGCTCTATGTCACCTAAGCCACAAAACACTGACTCTGGAATGGTCCAAGGTTGGCAGAAGGGAATCGTCTTGAGTTGCTCCGACTTGATCACTTTATCTCATCCAATGTTAGTACCTCTTAGTAGGATGTTTCAACATGTAACTTGTGGACATTTGCTGAAGATTTTTGTTTTCCTGTTCTAGGATACCCCACTAAACTGACTCTTTACTAGGTTTTGTTCAGAGTATTGTTTCTAGTTTGGCTCCTATTTGGCCAGTAAAATGGTTTATATTATTTATTTATCTTTAGTTGCATAGATCTCCTGCTAAATATTAATGTGACTGTTAGATCTGTTTCTGCGACTTTTAGTCAGGAAAGATAAGTTAAAAGTTTTGATGTTGTAGGTTTCAGATTTGGGATAATAATTGCATATTAATTATTATTATTAATTACTATTATTTACAATGCTTATTACAGTATATTTCTGCTACGGTTTATATACTATATTCTTTTCTGTTTTGGCACATAGTTTTCCACACCTTCTCTTTCTTTATAGTTCTCATTATCTGGGAGGCTAGGGGTTGTCTCCATTATACTCGTTAGTTCAATTCAATATATAAAACATACCTCACCCAACATACCCTTACATAGCTCTGAAGATTCTTTTTCTGACTGGATCATGTTCTCTTTTCCTTTATTGCATTTCTTATCATACAAGGATTTATGCCTGTGATGTTTCTTATCTTTTAGATCTTCTTTGGGGGGCCTCCTATCTTTTTCTTCATCTCGTCTTTATTTCCTCCTTTTCTTTTCTCATCTCTAATGCTGTTTGCAACATATGAAATATGACTCCCCTGCTATCAACATGGTTTAGCCCAGGAGTAACTAAGTTCAAGCACTTAACTAGGTCTAGATCTGACCCATTATCTTTTCCTCTGCTTCCTTTTGTTTGTTCATTGTCCTATGCTGAACCTGAAGGCTTTAATTCTGGTGGGAGTGATCCAAAAAAGCATAGGGACATATTATAGTGGGAGGAGATATTTATGTTATGCTTAATCCTTCTTTAGATAAAATCTTTTGCTCCTCGCATGCTGTTAGTACCTCTCATGCTCTGTCTAGGCAGTCACAGACCTTATCAGAATGTATTCATAATTTTGATTCATATGATACTTGGCATTTAAAAAATGATGATGCCCGAGAATATACCCATTATTCAGTCCCGCATAGGTGTCCCACTTGTGTAAACAACACTAACTCCTGTGATGTTTCTTATCTTTTAGATCTTCTTTGGGGGGCCTCCTATCTTTTTCTTCATCTCGTCTTTATTTCCTCCTTTTCTTTTCTCATCTCTAATGCTGTTTGCAACAGATGAAATATGACTCCCCTGCTATCAACATGGTTTAGCCCAGGAGTTCAAGCACTTAACTAGGTCTAGATCTGGCCCATTATCTTTTCCTCTGCTTCCTTTTGTTTGTTCATTGTCCTATGCTGAACCTGAAGGCTTTAATTCTGGTGGGAGTGATCCAAAAAAGCATAGGGACATAATATAGTTGGAGGAGATTTTTATGTTATGCTTAATCCTTCTTTAGATAAAATCTTTTGCTCCACGCGTGCTGTTAGTACCTCTCATGCTCTGTCTAGGGAGTCACAGACCTTATCAGAATGTATTCATAATTTTGATTCATATGATACTTGGCATTTAATAAATGATGATGCCCGAGAATATACCCATTATTCAGTCCCGCATAGGTGTCCCACTTGCATTAACATACTGTTTGTATCTCGTACACTTATACCTACAATTTTAGCTGCAAATATTATGCGCCTCTCTTGGGCAGATCATGCCGCTATCCCCTTTCAATGGGATTTATTTAGACTCCTGTTTAGTACTGGGGATTTTGAAATTGCTGATAAAGTCATTTTGGCCATATATTATCGACGGAGATGGGGGGATTTCAAAATTCCAAAACTTCAAAAGTTCAACTTTCTCTGGCGATTTTTTCCATTCTCAACATACAAATATCAGATTTACTAAGGGTGAGTTTCAAACTCACTGTAGAATGACTGTAAAATTGCCAGAGAAAAATAGAGGTGGTTATGAGTTATTTGTTATAATTTGGCACCTACTTAGCTAAAAAATATATTTATGTGTGTAAAATATAAAAATTTACTTTTTCGAAACAATAAACCCTATTAACTGTTAGCATGCTGTGGCATATACTACTAAAAGGCCCAGCATGCCCATGTATTGCTTTTAGTACCATAAGCAGAAGCATGGCAAGGGTTATTGTCATGCTTCCGCACACATAGCTGTCTCCCGATGCTATTTAAAACACATTCATGTCCCCATGCCTTTTATAAAAAAAATCCTCTGTGCCAAGAACTAATCCATACTGTATTCAGTGCCAAGAACTATACTGAGTTTCACAAATAATTCATGTCACATTCCAACCACAAATAATTAACGTCACCCTTTCCAACAATAATTAATTTAGGTCCCCCACTTCTTCTCCTATCTGGTGGCTTGCGCGATTCTCCTTCTTTTTAGCTGTCCCTCCGGCTAATGACTCCTGTCAATAATGGGCCCCTATTTATACCCTGTGACGCAACTGCCCTCAGAGGGTATAAATAGGGATCTATTTTCCCCATGTTTTACAAAGTTTATGGACTACATTCGGGGCATAAAATCAGTCCCCAAAAATCTGAAGTATTGGATTTTTATCTTTCGGAGGGAGATCTTAATCAATTATTACATTTGCTCCCCTTTCAGTGGCATCTTAAAAAAATTAAATATTTGCGCTTTCATATCGCCAAACACTTTAGACATCTTTTTGAAGCTAATTACCCCCCTATCTTCCAACAGATCAAAAAAGATTTAAATAATTGGCATACGTATTATATTTTGTGAATACACTGAATAACTTCTATAAAAATGAATATTCTACCATGGTTTGCTTCTTTATTTATTTCAGGCCTTTTCTGTTTGCATTCCAGTGCCATTCTTTAAGACATTACAATTTCAGATTGTTTAGCGGTGTAGAAGGGTTCGGCTTTAAATTCTTCAACGTTCCATTACTTGGGGTGGTCTTTTTCGGTTATACTACTGCCTACTGTAGAGGCCCATAGTATTTCTGTTCACTATGTGGATTCCTTGCTTTGGCTTCAGAGGACTTCCAGACCTTGTTAATCTTTCCAACACCCAATTATTGCACATTTTCTATCCCAGTGTTAGAATTCTGCATGGCCTTTCTCCCTTACCTTGTCCTATTTTTCCTCTTTATAATAACCGCACATTCCCTCCCGAGTATAGCCCCTGTGATTACTCTGCAGGGGTATCAAGAGGTGTTGATCTCACTGATTCTTCTGAGTTCTCTCTTTTGGTAGATCTTAAAATGCTTGATGTGAGACTATAGTTTTGTTAATTTCTTGTAATCTCAATTTGGCTATTGAAGGAATGCACAAAGCTTCATTCCAGTCTCATCACAGAAATTACCACCACGTAACTGACCTCTTTCTGCTTTTTCACCATTTTATTTTATAAGAAACTGTTTGCAATATATTGCATATGATTTTGTTTTATTTTTGTACTTAAGCATTGTGAGGTTCTTTTTTTTTTAAATATCAATGATTAAGTTCAAACAGTATCTCTGTGTTTTACGAATTCATGTGTCAAATCATCTTGGTACTTAAACACTAGTAATTATAATAGAAGTGATCATAATGAGTTTGCTCCTATGGACACATTAAACGCACACAAAGGGCCAGATTTACTAAGCTGTGGGTTTGGAAAAGTTGAGATGTTGCCTATAGCAACCAATCAGATTCTAGCTCTCACTTTCCTATTACATACTAGAGAATGTCAGCTAAAATTTTATTAATTGCTATACAGTAGGCAACATCTCCAGTTTTCCAAACCTGCAGCTTGGTAAATCTGGCCCAAAATCTTAAAAAACCCTCTAGCAAAGCAAAATTCCAGAGGCGCATATTTCTGTCTCCCAATGACCTATTAACTTATACCAACACTTGTCACAATTATCAAAATATTCTGGACAATAGAAAACAGTCTGTAATTTTTACTCAGGCTCCTAACTCCAAACACCTTTTTCATACATTCCCAACTGAGCCCTCCTGTGAAAAATTCTCCAACTTTCATCATTCAATCAGAAAGGTATTGTCCGCCTCCTCCTCCTCATGAACTAACATACAGCTCAACACCTTTACGCAGGACCGGGTCTAGGGTGTTCGGCGCCTCCCTGCAAACTTTAAATTTGCGCCTACCTGTTTAACAATTTGTCATTAGAGTTTCTAGAGTATAGTATCCATGTAATCATCATAAAACACAATCTTGTAACCACAATAAAAGAAAGCAAATGTGCACTATGCCGTAGATCCAGAACTACGTTTGCTGTACGTTTACTCGCGTAGCGTATTTTCGTGTGCGTACCTTCTATACACTCCCCTAGGCACACCCCTTGAATGTACGTATTTTGTGAAGATACGCTTTTCAAACCCTACCTTAACTTGTGCCAACATAACCACAGTGATCCGCACACGTACGTATGGGCAACACATATTTACGCAGCTAAGCACGCCCATACTGTACACTTCAAATACAAACCCCCGCCTACTTTACGTATTTCAGACGCATTTTTGACTCACGTAAAATTGGCACGCCCAATATGAATGGCCCATATGTTCACAATTACGCTACGTTACGGAGCGTATTTTCTATGGTGCGCATGCGCAGTACTTACAAATATGCGATTTTACGTCTCCGCCACGTGTAAATTAGCTCCAAAGCGTTGTTCTGGATCAGGCCCCATGTCCTCATTCCATCTCACAAATGAAGAAGAAGTATCTGCTCTTTTCTGCTTTTCCTATTTTCCTATTTCTTCTCTTGATCCTTTTCCCTCACTAGTCAGTTTATAGCTATCTTCTGTCCTTAATTATAACTTAAACTACAATCCACAACCACTCTCTCTGGTATCTTCTTGCCTTTATTCAAGCACGCACTGATCACTCTAATTACGAAAACTGTTGATACTGTTAATCATTCCCTTCTCATAGAAATATCACAATGCCTAAATATTAAGGACATAGGGCCAGATCCAGAACAACGCTTGTGAGCGAATTTAAGCGTGGCGGAGATGTAAAATCGCCTTTTGGTAAGTACTGCGCATGCGCACCATAGAAAATACGATCAGTAACGTAGCATAATTGTAAACATATGGGCCATTCATATTGGGCGTGCCAATTTTACGTGAGTCAAAAATGCGTCTGAAATACGTAAAGTAGGCGGGGGTTTGTATTTGAAGTGTACAGTATGGGCGTGCTTAGCTGCGTAAATATGTGTTGCCCATACGTACGTGTGCGGATCACTGTGGTTATGTTGGCACAAGTTAAGGTAGGGTTTGAAAAGCGTATCTTCACAAAATACGTACATTCAAGGGGTGTGCCTAGGGGAGTGTATAGAAGGTACGCACACGAAAATACGCTACGCGAGTAAACGTACAGCAAACGTAGTTCTGGATCTACCGCATAGTGCCAGATCCAGAACTACGTCTGCGGTCGTATTTACGCCAGCCGTAAGCGTAACTTCGTCTGTAAGTACGTTCTGCGCATGTGCCCAGCAGATGTTTCCTGTCGTAACTCATGGCGGCCGGAATTGAAAATAAGTCGTCTGTAACATTAGAGTAATTACGGCCGAATGGGCATGCCTATATTATGATAACCGTAAATATGCACCAGTTACAGAATGTAGGCGGGCGGAGGCATTTAAATCGTACAGTATGGGCTGGGTTACATAGTTACGACATTCGCGTAGTTATGTCCTGCCGTAGCTACGATTACAAAAGTTAGGGCAGGGTTCAGCCGGCGTAAGGCAATGTAATTACAGACGACTGGTAGGAGCGCCTGGGGGAGTGCATAGTATTTACGCTTGCGTAAATACGATCCGCGCTAGTTAGTAACACAGACGTAGGTCTGGATCTGGACCATAGCCCTTTCCTGGTTCATTTCCTACTTATCTAATCGCTCTATCAGTGTTTGCTTTCCTGGATCCACCTCCCTTACTTTTTCTCTATCTTTTGGAGTACTAAAAGGCTCAATGTTAGCTCTATTGCTCCTTTATATCTATACCCTGTCTCTTAGACAGCTAATCAAGTGATTCGGATTGCATTATAATCCCTATGCAGAACTACGTATCCATTCCTGATCTCTCGCACACTGTGTTGGCTTACATGATCTAGCACAGAGTTTATAGTATTTTGACTATTTTGACTATATAAGTTACCCACCCGGATCTCTCTCTCTTTCTGCTGACAACACTGCAATAATCACTGTTTATCAAGCTTGCTGCTTAGGTGTTACCCTTGACTTGCACTTG
>WWET01001523.1:250004-265169 GCA_011038615.1 Limnodynastes dumerilii | reverse complement strand
ATGTATGAAGGATACTTGTTTTGAAGACAATGGGACTGATCAAGAGTTTTTGCTGATGCGGAATATGGCCGATTGAGAGTTTGTTTTCGCTAAAACACGCAACTCTGGATATGACGTAGTGAAAAGGGGCATTAAAACATGCAAATGGGGCCGTATGCTGTGGGTTGTACTGCAGCAGCATATAGCACTTTGCATGTTTCAATTGGTAATTTTTTTTAAAATCTACTGTCACCTAAAACCCTATATCTATATATATATCCAACAGAAAGGAAGGCACTCACTGAGTATTTCATGTAGTATTTCTTGATATTTAATAATCAAATGATCAACAAAAGTAATGTCCAACTTTTCAATTGCATATAGCAATTTTCATCAGGGCACAAATATGAGTGAATCCATTTTCCATGTGTAGGACGCTGTTCATATGGAGTATTTCATGTAGTATTTCTTGATATTTAATAATTAAATGGTCAACAAAAGTAATGTCCAACTTTTCAATTGCATATAGCAATTTTCATCAGGGCACAAATATGAGTGAATCCATTTTCCATGTGTAGGACGCTGTTCATATGACAAATATGGTCATTTATTCATAGACAATGACCTGCACTTTACTTACACCATCCTTTAAGATGATACAAGAGTCTGAAGGAAAAACAGGGACTTTGGGCTGCTACTGTGCCTATTAGCATTGAAATGCACACTTTCTCATTTAAATATCATGGAACACCCTGTTCCATTTGCACAGAGCAGACAGATGTGGACACAGGTGCAAGGGTAGCATTGTGACCAAATTTCTGTGCTTGCTCCCGTACTGCACATGTACAGAGGGGTTTACATGAAACATAGATGGATGCACAGGTCTGGATCAGCTCCTTTGAAAGCACCAAGAGCAAATATAACTTTGTTATACCGTGTTCACACTGCCGTCCTGGCAATATCCAGGGTCTGTGGACCAGGAATATTGCCGTGTCACCAGGAGATCCCAGGGTCACAGACCCTGTTTACATTGCAGGGCAGACCCGGGAAATTCCGGGACCCGGGTCTGCTCTGTTAGTAGTGTGAGTCATCACACTGTAATTTGTTTACTGTTGCTCTGGCAACACTTGTTGCCAGGGCAATAGTAAATAAACTACACCAATCCTGAAGTGTCTGTGCGACCCGGGTTGCACCGTTCACACTGGCGGCTACCCGGGTCTGACCCGGGAATAATCCTGCAAATGTCCTGGGTCTAATTCTAATTCAGCAGACCCGGGTAGCAGCTGGCCCACCCATTCACACTGAGCCCCGACCCGGGTCGCCAGGGCTTGACCCAGCAATATCCCGGGTTTTTGGCTCAGTGTGAACGGGGTATTAATGAAAGTGACAATCCTACTGTGTGTGTGTGTGTGTGTGTGTGTATCACTCCCCTCTAAATCTGTGGTGCAACCCTGGGCCAATACCGCCCTAGGTGATTCTCCTATACTTTCTCCTATACTTAGGTGAAAAATACTGAAATACTGTATCATACTGAGAAATACAAATAGACTTAACTGAAACAGTAATATTAACAACATATACAGTACAATGAGCATGGATAGAAAAATGGTTAATAACGTGTTCCACCTCCAATACCATCTATTTAATTTAATACTCATGCCATGAACAATATATTGGGAGAACATCACACCCCCTGAAAACCAGATTGGAGGAAAGATGACATAGTAGAAAAAATGGCAAAAAAAGTAATGAAATGTATATTTGAAATGAAAACGATGCCCCCCCCCCCCATGTTCTTAATCCTGATTTTAAATTGAAATGGTTTTTGCAAATATGTATAGTTGTACCTTTTTCTGATATTTTAAGTTCATGACATAATTTTATTAATCCACTATATTTGCATGGTTCTATATCTATTTTAAAGAAAATAATGTCTTTGTTTTATCTATTTATTTATTTATTTATTTATATACTCTTTTAATCAGAAGAGACTGTTGTATTTTTAAACGGTTTATTAGGATGTTTTAAGCGCTTTTTAAATATTTATTTATGGTTTGTAGTGCCTTATCCAATCAGTTTGCTCTTAGGGGAGGAGCTTGGACTATATATACCCCATACACCCCACAACTTGTAACCTTAGCCTTCATAAAGGCACCCAGAGGAGTTGAAACGCGTTGGTTTCCCGAGGACCTACCTGGTCGATCTACCTGTGCATATGATATACCACAAGCGCTATTGACATTTACCTAAAATAAATGTCCACTGATTTTGTGAGTATACCGGTAAGTTCTTTTATTGCTACCTGATGAACACGAATAAAAAGTAATAATATTTGCACAAGAGAAGCATTTTTCTTGTTATCTTTTTGAGTGTATATACATCCTAATATCGGAGGAAAAGGATCAATAGAATCATCCCCTCAGCTGTAACATAGAGATCATAGCAGTGAATCCCTAGCAGATAGCAAGACAGGAAGGAAAACACCTGCCTGAGACATTCCCCAGCTGCAGCATAGTGATCACCTAACAGGGATCCAGCACAGTGAGAAGGGAGACGCAGCAGCATCAGCTGTGATTATACAGTCAGTACTCAAACAACACAGCCGGGAGCTGAACAGACCGACAGGACCAACAGATCAACTTTTCTACCATCCCTTGCAAACCGCTTTGCAAAAGTTTGCAAACCTAGTACTCTTTTTTAATACTTGAAATTGCATATTAGACATAGATTGACTTAAGTTTTTATCAGTACTTCTGACAATTTGGAGACTTTATTGACAGAATGGCAGGATCACTGTTTACTAATACTGAATTAAGCACAGACTTACCATTCATGTTTATAACGTATTAGAAACTAGTTGCTTGTTTATCTACTTATTGACACAAGATACCAAGTATCAGAGATTCCTAGTGAAGAGAAATACTGCATTTCCTATGTGAACAATCACCTCTATATTTATTACTACGGCATATTGGTACAATTCTGATCTATAGGAACATAGGAGTGAGAAAACATTGCTAGCATTGGAGTATGCAACATTTTTGAAATACAAGAAAAATAGTTAAGTAAAACATTGCATGTGTAAGTGCATATGGTACATGTAAATAGCGCAATCGCTACTGTATGTAAAAGAAGTGACTTATAGAAATTCTAATCCTTCTAATCCTATATCTGCGAATAACGCGGCTGCATCAAATAACTCATGCAGCCGCTTCATTCACAGAAATACAGTAGTATTAGTAGGATCAAAAATGTTTCTGTTTGGTTGCCCAGCAATCAAACTCTCCAGCGCGAACTTTGTGGGAAGAAGCCGGCCCTAAAACACCTGAAGGCGGTGCAGTGCCACTGCCAGTGGCTAAAGTGGGAGGAAATGTCGACCCTCAACAAGGAGGACTACATAACCAAAGCAGACAAGATTTTGAATGATTTGTCAACATATATAATTCTCAAAGAAAACCTTACCAATAAATATAATACTGAATTGACCAATCTTCTTCTATTAGCCAACAAAACTGGAATTCTGAATTCTGAAAAGAACTGCTGAGGTGTCATTCTTGACTTCTCACTTTTCTTTATACCTTACATCTGTGCTTTCATTCTTGTCATTTACACCTTCGCAACATTGCACGCTTCTGTCCCTTCCTTACCAATGAAGCTACCAAAACCCTCACCCACTCTCTAGTCATATCACTTCTCAACTACTGTAACCTCCTCCTCCTTGTTGTTATCCCCCTCACCCGTCTTGCCTCCCTTCAATTTATACTCAATGCTACTTCCAGGGTCATCTTCCTCTCACGTTGCTCTACTTCAGCCTCTCCTTTATGTCAAACCCTCCACTGGCTTCATGTCTGCTTCAGACCTCTCTTTAAACGCCTTATGCCTTTAAGGCCATCTCTTCATCCACTGCTCCCTACCTCTCTTACTTCATCTCCATGCACATTGAACTGCACTGTCTGGCCTACCTACTGATCACCAGATCTCATGCCCATGTCCAGAACTTCTCTCATGCTGCACCTCTGCACTGGAATGACCTTCCTTCTTCAGTCAGACTCTCCCCCACATTGCAGGTCTTCAAGTGCTCACTCAAAACACACCTGTTCAGACAAGCCTACCCCTCCTCCGCTTAACATCCTCACTGTATCCTACATCTATCCCTTCTTCTTCCTTCACCCTCTTCTTCGCTCACACCAGCAGTCCACTTCCTTCCCCCTCCTTATGTCTTGTGTAAGGTCATCCCTCCCACTTAGTGTGTTAGCTTACATGAGCAGGGCCCTCCATCCTAGTGTTCTTCCTTCCTCTACCACTCCCCCCTCACTTCGTACCCTCTTGTCCAATAATAATAATATTCAATAGAATTTTCTATCAATCTAACTAACTAGTTTTATACAAACTCCCAAACAGGTAAGAGGGACAACTATGGGCACAAAATTTGTTTGTGGCCTGTGGTTTGTGGCTACGTAATCTGCCAGCACTATATAAAAACCTGTTAGCTAGCTGGGCACCATTTGCTAATTCAAATGCCAATCATAGATCTGATCCACTAGTATATTGGCAAACGGCCAATATCAAGGAGATATACTCTCTTTTGTCGCAAAATTTAATAAAACAAAAACACAGTTATACATAGGTTCTTTATACAGCTTATCAGCACTTTGTTAATTCCCCTACTGAGCCTAACAGATCACAATATCAGTAGCAGAAAACTCACTTTGAAAATACTGTAACATAACCAATACTCATATATAGGAAAATATAATTTTTATCGTTGTGGTAATAATACTATCCGAATGCTATCTAACTTAGTAGCGGACTGTAGACGGCCGACCTATATACAGAGTTTACATTGTAATGATGATTCTAGGGCATATAGAGGGACTGACATTTTAGAAATTTTGAGAGCTTTTTGTTTCAAGTTTTATTCCCAGGAACAAATGAATGTGCCTGAGAAATTAGGATATCTCCCTGCTCCAGATTTACAGAGGTCACACAGAACTTCTTATGCCTCTCTACCACTATATTTTAATTCTGCTGCTATTAAAGTTCTCCCAAAACCAGGAAGAGATCCAGAGTTGCCTGAATCATACTGGCCAATATCCCTATTAAATATAGATGATAAAATCTTCACCAAAATTATAGCCAAAAGGTTAAAATTATTGCTTCTTTAGTAATTCACAGGATCAGCCAGGCTTTATATGGGACCACCAGTCTAGCTCTAATATTAGGAATATTTGGAGATCCGAGCCCAAATCTCTTTCTATCATTTGATGAAAAGGCTTTTGACTTTGGGATGGAGACCCACTTGCTTGAGTCCCTTCAGAGGTTTGGGATTGCGGGGCATTCCGCAACATACTTTATACGAATCATATAGACACATGTTGCGGGTAACGTGTTCTTCTCTTCTCCCTTCCAAATTAAAAGAGGCACACGGCAAGGGTGCCCCTTGTCTCCCCTGTTGTTTACACTAGCTTTGGATACCCTTTCAATTGCCTTGAGGCAAAACACTACCTTCCAGGGTATTAAAGTAAGAATGCAGGATGGCAGATGACGTGTTACTTTTTATTTCTCACTCTTCTAATTCCATCCCAGAAATAATCAAAATTATCACTTAATTTGGCACATTTGCTGGTTATAAAATGCTGGACAATTATTATTAGCATAAACAACTAGCAATTAGTGAAACAGTATTTGTTGACTGCAATGAGTCCCAATGCTAGATGTATAACTGACTGTATCCATCTAAACAGGCTGTAGTGCAATATTGAATAAAAAAAAGAGAGATAACAGCACTTGGAATAGAAAGTATATAGTTACATTTATTTAAAACAACAATTAAAAATATATAAATAATGAACAACAAAGTTGACCTTACAATACTGCCAGTTGTTAATCAGGCAACTGCAGGTTTGTAAACAAATATATAGACTTGGAAATACCCCCAATAGATGGTTTATATATAAGGATAATTATATACAGCATCCTTATCCTTATTAATTGAGATTGTGTAATATAGAGCTGGTATTATACTTTCCCTGATTGAGCTTGTGAAGTAGATGATACTGTTGTTTCAATGGTGACCACAAAATGTTGCTATAAACATATGAGAAGTCCCAAATTGAAAACACAGCCTTAGAAGTAGTGCTGGCAACTCTCAAATATTATCCCAGTCAGATGTAATTTTCACCGCAAATAGACCAATGCTAGGTTCAATTTCCTCACCACAGTAATATTGTCCACAGCCTGGTAAGAATGTTTCCAATGCAGATATTGCGTCTGCTGACAGTTAGAAAAAAGGTTACCTCATTCGCTGCCCATAAATCGGCATACTTAGCTGTTAACTTGACAAAAGTCCTCCCGGCGGCCTCGTGGGTAGATTCCCGATGCCGATGGTTTAACTGTAGTGCAATATTAGCTGGATATAGCATTAATAATATAGCTCACAACATTAGGGTGAGATGATTACACACTGCTCCTCACACAATGAAGATCAAATTCAAATTGAAGATGACGCTGAGCCAAAAAGATATTCAAATATATGTTTCGATATAGTCAAAATTTGATACCTGCTGGATTTACCCGTCCGTCTTAATTAAAAGTCAGTCGAATTCAAATAGACAAGGTAAGTATTAGGAGCATTGGGCCTGATCCAGAACAACGTTTCGGAGCGAATTTACGCGTGGCGGAGACGTAAAATCGCGTATTTGTAAGTACTGCGCATCCGCATCATAGAAAATACGCTCAATAGCGTAGCGTAATTGTGAACGTATGGGCCATTCACGTATGTGTCACGTAAATACTTACGTGTGGACGTGCCAATTTTACGTGCATCCAAAATACACCCGCACCTAAACCACCTGTCCCGCACCTAAACCACCTGTCCCGCACCTAAACCACCTGTCCCGCACCTAAACCACCTGTCCCGCACCTAAACCACCTGTCCCGCACCTAAACCACCTGTCCCGCACCTAAACCACCTGTCCCGCACCTAAACCACCTGTCCCGCACCTAAACCACCTGTCCCGCACCTAAACCACCTGTCCCGCACCTAAACCACCTGTCCCGCACCTAAACCACCTGTCCCGCACCTAAACCACCTGTCCCGCACCTAAACCACCTGTCCCGCACCTAAACCACCTGTCCCGCACCTAAACCACCTGTCCCGCACCTAAACCACCTGTCCCGCACCTAAACCACCTGTCCCGCACCTAAACCACCTGTCCCGCACCTAAACCACCTGTCCCGCACCTAAACCACCTGTCCCGCACCTAAACCACCTGTCCCGCACCTAAACCACCTGTCCCGCACCTAAACCACCTGTCCCGCACCTAAACCACCTGTCACGCACCTAAACCACCTGTCCCGCACCTAACCCACCTGTCCCGCACCTAACCCACCTGTCCCGCACCTAACCCACCTGTCCCGCACCTAACCCACTGCCTCGTTTTAGGTACCACACTTCACTTAAGAGGCCATAGGGCTAAATTATCTTACTGTGCATAGTTTCCTACTTAAGAACTATCTAATAACATTAATCTAAATCCCTCCCCCCTCCCACTTCTAACTAAATCCTCCCCGAGGTGGCATTAGGCCATCTCTTTCTAACTAAACTACTTTAAAGACTGCACAGAGGCAATCTACATACCTAACTGGTACATAGATTGCATAAATGACCTACTATGTATGAATAGAAGGTCACTTCAGAAATAGCCAGAGCTTCTTAGGTGTGAATCTGGTCCACAGTCTCTGAGTTTGTTCCCACAATATCTCAAGTGTTAAGAGAGCACTAACCATAAAAAAATAATCGCTCTGTACTCGTAATCGCAAACTATCAGCTATGTCAGCATTGTCATGAACAAGGAGACTTGGATAATTCAGTAAAGTTTATTGCAAGACATGGATCAGTACAAGCTTGGCAGGACCGGAATACACCGGACTGGAACAGGTAGGCAAGACACAGTACAATTGGAATAAAAGGCTTGACAGGACCGGACTATGCCGAACTGGAACATGTAGGCAAGACAGTTTAATAGATAGACTTGGCAGGACCGGACTATGCCGGACTGGAACAGACGGACAAGACAGTTCAATATACAGGCTCGGCAGGACCGGACTATGCCAGACTGGAACAGGCAGGCAAGACAGTTCAATATATAGACTTGGCAGGACCGGACTATGCCGGACCGGAACAGGCAGGTAAGACAGTTCAATATACAGGCTTGGCTTACCAGGCCAACTGGCATAGAGCTGAGCCATTAGCAGGTTTGCAGAGCTGGAGTTGTAGATAGGCTGAGCCAGAGCTGAATTGCAGGGAAAAGAAGACAGGCTTGAATGACAAGGAAACTCAGATAGATGCTTGGAGCACAATCCAGGGGTTCTCCAAGACACAGGGAGCTGGAACACAGGTACTTGGTGCAATGGGTTCTCCAAGACACAGGGAGCTGGAACACAGTACTTGGTGCAAAGTCAACAGACTGGAAAGACAACAATGAACCAGCAGGGGAAGATAGGAAGTTGTTGGTAATATGCAGGTCATGCAGGTGTCAGAAATCTGATGGAGCCACAGAGCTGAACTGCAGACAATCAGGCATAACTGTGACTGAAGCTAGAGAGCATGGGGGCCCCTGGTAGTGCAGAGAGGTCATGACAGGAGCTGGTTGTGACAAGCATCCAGAAAGTTGGGCCTACTGTTCATTGGTCTTTCAAGTTTCTGTCTCAAATTTCTTTTATTGCTTTCTGCTGAAACCAGTGAATGGACCATTTTCACACTTAAGTAAGTGCAATATCTCTGTGTGCATATTTTTACGATCAGTTAAACTAAGCATGCCCAGATCCCAAATATACACACGGAAACCATGGCCGATTGATTCACATACATGGACGTCAGACTTAGGACTGAGGCACACATCGGCAAGGAGTCAGTCTTGCATGTGTGGCTGGAGGGGAAGACTCTTAATGCAAATGAGCTGCACACGGGCTACTAATGTACAGTATGGGTGTTCCAAGAGAGATAGGACTGATTCACAGGTAGGAGGGCCTTGCGTAAACTAACATACGCATGGGAAGAGTTAAGTTGAGGCCACACCTGCTGCATGTTTTTAATCATTAGATGTGTTTTTTGAAAGTGTGAATCCGGTCCATAATGAGTACCACTTGTGGAACTTTGAAAATGTGACTGTCAGTTATTAGCACACATCCAGTGAGGAGATTTGAAAAACTTGCACTGTTAGGGGTACTTGAGGACCCATTTTGGGAAAGGTTATAATGAATGGAGTTGTATTTGTGGTTGTCACAGCAATAAGCCGCACCATAGCAAGTATTGTGTGGCAACACTATCAGGACCTTTCCAACTTAATGCTATAGGAACTGAGCCCTTATAGTATTTAGCAAATTCTGGAAGCATAAAGCAAGGTGGCATTGGCAATGCAGTCCAGTGGAAGACAGCAGAGGCAGTCCCATTGGATTCTGGTAACAATTTAGAAAACAAATGCAGAAGTTGTAAATTTTGCATGTTATCCCAAGACAGAGCGCAGGGTTGGCAGATTTGCCAAACTTCTGAAAATACAAATGGTACCATAGGTCTCCTGCAAATATTACTAAATAAGCTCTTAATTATAGAATGGCTTCTATAACCATGCACAACATCACCATAACATCACCATGTAACATTTTCCCCTGTACATGTCAGTTTCACATTTTATAAAAGGATTCAAGTGAAGAGAAGTCGGTATAAAGAACCCATTCCCTTCAATTATGCGTTTCCCTAAGTTTCTCTTTCATGACAGTTAATATTCAGCCAGAGCCATATTCATATTCCGCATGCTGCAGTTACCGTAGCCTTTATTTTCGAACACCTGCAGGAAGAAAACAAAGGGTTTTTGACTAATGACTAAAGCACTGTGTTTCCCATGACATTGGAAAATAATGCATACATAGAATATTAAATGAGACATCCATGCTTCTGTCCTTGACCTATATACTGGTACATTGTCACTGCAGATGTTGAAGCTATGGTTTAATGATTATTCATTTTGATTGTTCTACGGTTTTTTCATAATGCATGGTATGCACAATAGGCATCCAATTCCAAACTGCTTCAAGGTACATTTCATGAATGTAAGAAACAGAATTACACATCAAACAAATCCGTAGAATACGAAAATGTTCAGAAAAGGCCTTTGTGGAAATATTACAGACTTTATCAGAGCTGCATATAAATTGTCACAAGCTTTTAGTACCGATGTGTGTTGTAGTTTTAGTGCATTGTGTACTGCACTATTCAGTGTCTCACTATGAATGCACTGTAATGCAATAAATATTTTTAGGTTCATTGTTGGACCCCCAGGACTTATGTTTCATCTAGGCATCCTAAGCACCTGCCTAAAATAATTCAATAAAAATGTTCATCTATTAAAAGTGATTCTTTTTCCACAGGATAATAACATAATTAATTGATAAATATAAAAGCAAAACTGGAATAAAGTAACTATATATTGAGAAAGTGCTGACATAAAAATAAATGACTTCCTTGTAAGCTGGCAACACACTATGCAATAGTCCAGGGGACCAATATATCACTGCGGCCTGCAGGGTTATCACATACTACACAGACACTATGCAATTATTGAGGCACCTCATTGAATGATTGGGCCAGATCTTTAACAACGTCCGACAGGGGACTTACACAAGTCATTTGTGTAAGTCCCCTGGCTCGGAACATCTACGCATGTCCGAGCCAGATGTTCAGACAGTGGAAGTACTGAGTTACGTAACTAAGTTACATATAGGCGGGGATAGCCATTTAAATGAGGGATTGGTGGGGAAAGCCAAGTTATGAATAAGTTTGTGTACGTATGGACGAAAACCTAGTCGTTAAACTTAAGGTAGCTATCTGGACATGTAAGTGACAAGGGGCGTGCACTGCTCGCTAGGGGAGGGTGCTTGGCTGGGCTGGATCACATGGGTGTGTAGGCAGTGCACCAGGGTGACATCAGGATGTGGGAGCTACTTCACAGAGATATTGAAAGATATTCACAGAGACTCAATAATAGACCCTTTAGTCAGTAGTAGTGTTAGCATTTGCCTGGGCTCACAACAACAGGGCTAGGAATAGAATAGTGAGCATGGTTGGATGTCGGTCAGCCATAGGTGTCATCGAGAGAAATCCATACAGACTTACCATCTGGAAATATGGTAAATGGCAAACTACAGATAACATAAATCGCATAGAAATGCCATAGATGATCTCTCTGTGTGACTCAAAATATAAGAGTCATTGTGAATTTTCCACAATGCCCATGTCCAAAAAAAAAGTGCACACAAATGAATGAATTTTCGAGAGGTACACAAGCTAGGAATCTTACTGAAGGGACAACTTGTTCTGAAACACAGGGCCAGACTTACACAAAAGAGAGCCCCCACAAAGTGGAAACATCGGCCGTGATTCCCGGCCACACTAGGAACATTGCGCCTGATCCGGACTTACGCTCGGGTGCGTTTTTACGACGGACTTAAGCATAAAAATGTTCATTTGTACTTACTGCGCATGCACGGGGCAGATGTTACGCTCATGTTACGCTCTAAAATTCTGAGCGTATGGGCCTTGATCATAACACCTTCGTAAACATGGTCGAGGGGGTGTGAATGCCATACGAAATCCGTAAATTCACACCGAGCGCGGTGTGAGGCATTTAAATCGTACAGTATGGGCGTGCTAAGCGTCGTAACTACGCAATGAGCTTACGGACAGCCGCGGTTACGAACAGAAAAGTTAGGGTAGGGTTTGCTGGGCGTAAGAAGGCAAAACTAAGTACAACCAAGGGGGGTGCCAAGGGGAGTGCATTGTAGGTACACTGGAGTATGAGCATAGGTCTGGAGGTAGGTCATGAGGTGTAAGTCTGGATCAGGCCCATTGTTACTGACAGTGATCCTAGTGCAACTGGCTGGCAGATCAGTCGGTCAGTGCCTTCCCCTTTAGCTGCTGGAAATGTATTTACATACAGTATACAGTGCTGTCTAAGCTCTCAGCCACTGACTACTGTCAGCTTTCATGACCCCACTGAACATTTGCCAGTGGGCTTGATTGGGGGAGTATCTCCCTACAGAAAACACATTTTTGATGATACTTTATGAAGAGATTAATGCACCAAGGTGACACTGCCATTCACAGTAACATGTTTGGTCCTTCAGGGCTCCCATAGGAGCCCTGTATTACCTGTACTGTGCTGTTAAAAGCCTTTCCGCATATACAGTGGCACAGGCTTTTAAGAAAAAAAAAAACTTTGTCCCGAGAGTCTGTTCTCTCAGGACAAGTTGTGAGGCGAGTGGGACAGTCCTCTGAAAGCGGGACTGTCCCGCTGTAATAAAAAAGGTGCCAGAACGCCATTCCGGTGCATCCGATGACAAAAAAAGCACTGCTTATAGCAAATATTCAAAATTGTGAAAGGTTACATTAATGAAGTGGCAGGATCATATTGGACCTGATCCTGAAATACATGCATATTCTGTATGTTAGCATCCGCAAACGAGGCTAGCGTTCAGAATTTAAAATTTGCGTGAAGGAGTCCTACACCCTTCCTGAAGTATTCCGCATGCAACTCAGTGTGTGCGGAATACTGGATTAACCGAAAGGGCTTCGCCAAGCCCTACTGTATGATTTGAATGTTTTTGTCCACCCACTATGCGTATCTCGTACACATAATGGGTCTCATCCAGACTTAATAACGACAGCTAATTAACGCATGCTGCACGTATATCTATCTGAGGGAAAGCACTGCGCATGCATGTGGCATATGTTACGCATCATAACTAATCATACGTAGCTTGTATAGAACTCCATTCTATAGGGCGTGACATCCCTATGGTGGGGGGAGACATTTCAATAGTATAGTCGGGGCTGGGTTTGGCACTTACGTACGACAAGCTGATACATACGACCAGAGATATGGAAAAGTTAAGGAAAAGTTAAGATAGGGTCCTGAACATGTAAGTAAGCTAAGTTATGTGTGTGTCAGGTTGAGTGCATTATATTTAGTAGTGCGTAACTCCTGTATGTGTACATAAAACGACCTTAAGTCTCGATCAGGCCAAATGAATGGGCCAGCCCCCCTTCAGAGATTGAATTCCCATGGAATACAGCATCAGGGCAGCTGAGTTCTGATGCACAATTCTTGGTACTGTACCAATTCCAGTAACAATTCACAGTCGACTTACAAATGTTGTATATATAAGTTGACTGATGTTCTTAGGATTTGGTACATTATTGTTACTATTATTATTATTATTATTATTATTCATGGATGCAACAGCCCTTTATCAGCCTTGGCTAAACATGGATATAAAATAACCACTACCAGTTTGGGAAAATAGACATAAAGGTACACTCCTCAAAATAACTTAATTTATGCCATTATTGCATTATGGCTTCAGGGCGCACTCTCTGCTTTGTGTCAGTAAGTTAACATTTAGTAGAAGCAAGTAATAATGTATAGCAGAAAGTTTAGTCAGCTGCTAAAAGCATTTAAAATTCATAAAAAAAATACTGATACAAATGGCTTGGCAAAAATAGAGAGAGAGAGAAAGTCTCACATTCTTTTCATTTGTTAGATGCTTTTTGCAAAGCTTTTGAAAAAGCTCTCAAGGGAGTGCATATGTCAGGCTTTCTATTATTTTATGCCAAGCCATTTGTTTGTTCTCCTATACTTTTGTTCTGTGCTTGCTTTCAGTGGATAAGGAGTTTATGAGTTTTTATTTTCCTAAGCACTTTATAGTAGGATTTGTTTTATTTTTGACAAATATTCATTGTGCAGCATTTTTTCAGCATATATTTTAATTTTCCTTTATATGCATCCTTAATTTTACTCTTGCCTTACAGAACAATGCTACCTGTAAGCCTCATATGAGTTCATTCATGTATGTGTCTGCAAATGCAATTAGTAATAACATCTTCCCTCTCTCAAGTTGATCTCTTGGGTTATAAGCAAAATTTAATAAAAAGGTGCAAACCATATTGCAATGTTAGGGTGTTTTTCTTGGCATGCAGGGAAATGCTGCCTGTGTTTGCTTATAACACACAAATGCCGAAAAGCTTTAAATTTAGGAATAAAAAACTCTCATTTGCATGTTTTAACACCTTCCGTCTGCAGTTCAGCATGGTTTTTCCAATGTGCAAATTTGCTCCTTTTTGTCTCACTGCAAGCTGCATTTTTAGTATAACTGTCTGCATTTACAACTAGTGTTATGACATATATAACATACATGACATTCTGTCTACGGATGAAAGAAATTATTATCACTTGAGTTATTGGTAAAATGTATGACTTGCAACCTGATTTGTATCAACCTTAACAATCTTGGTTTTCAAAATGAAATTTGCTTATCGGATTAAGTAAAATACAGGCCTTCATTCCTTCACTATGTCAGCATTCCCTATAATGAAAATCACGACTGACATAAAGTGGCTCCCTGACTGTTCCCTGATAGTAAGCTTGACAGGTCAATGATATACATAAGCAAGTGAAAATTGCAAATACTACCCTTGTTTTTATAACTCTAGTGCCTATTAAACATCTGCTTCCAAATAATCAAATTAAAATATACACAGTTATAGTAAATTACTCTCCTCACAGTGGGGTAATCCAGAACTATGTTTGCTGTACGTTTATTCGCGTAGCGTATTTTCGTGTGCGTAAATTCGTTACACTCCCCTCGGCACACCCCTTGCACGTACGTATTTTGTCAAGATACACTTTCCAAACCCTACCTTAACTTTTGCCAACGTAACCGCAGTCATAAGCACACGTACGTATGGGCAATATGAATTTACGCAGCTAAGCACACCCATACTGTACACTTTAAATACAACCCCCCATCTACTTAACGTATTTCAGACGTATTTTGGAGTAACGTAAAATTGGCACGCCCACACGTATTTATGTGACACATACATGAATGGCCTATACGTTCACAATTACGCTACGCTAATGAGCGTATGTTCTATGGTGCGCAGTACTTACAAATAGGTGATTTTATGTCTTCGCCACGCGTAAATTCGCTCAGAAGCGTTGTTCTGGATCAGGCCCAGTGTCTCCTGTAACACATCCTAGATCTGAATGAATAAAATATATTTATATTAAATAATTTGTTCTTTACATAGTTGAATGTGCTGACAACAAAATCACACAAAAATTATCA
>WWET01001523.1:224219-235198 GCA_011038615.1 Limnodynastes dumerilii | reverse complement strand
AGTAAGTGCTTGAAATTAGTTACTCCTGGGCTAAACCATGTTGATTGCAGGGGGAGTCAAGTTAATTGTATTCTTTGCATGCAGGGATATACCTTTGAATTGCTTACTGCACACAGACACTGACCAGCTTTACTATTACACTGTTATTTAGACTTGGAATAGGAAACATCATTTCTCAACTCTAATACTGTTTGCAACAGATGAAACATGACTCCCCCTGCAATCAACATGGTTTAGCCCAGGAGTAACTAATTTCAAGCACTTACTTAAGTCTGGATCCAGCCCAATGTGCCTACAATGTTGCAGTGAGGAGAATATTATACTTTGTGAATAATTGATTGTTTGCTACATAAAATGATCATGATGAGCCAGTATTTGAATATACTTGAGATGAGAGTGATAAATATTAGCACAATGAGGAGATAGGGTTTGCATTTTAATAATACAGTTATGTATTATATGTAGCTACTATTTTAAACAGAAACTTTTTGCTGTGTATGTTGAAATAAAGATGTTTTTTTGAATTTGAGAATTTTGTTGGACAATTTGTGCACCATTGAAATACGGTTCTTGTCTCTTTTGGATACAATTCGTTTAAATCATTGCCGTATGGTAGCACTGTCTGGCTGTTGTATATTGATACAATTACCTTATATTTCCATAATTCCGGTGCTATAACATTCCCTGTATTCTGGTAGATAGTAAAGTAGTTTGTGCAGTTACTAGCTGACTTTTTGGTTAACGTGCTATGCAATTGTGGCATCTCATTTTGTATCACTTTTATAGATACTTAAATTAATGACTCGGTATGGTTAATCTAATTTGTGCTATTTATTTTTTATTTCAGCTTCAGGTTGAAACTAAATGTCTGACTCAATCATTAACACAAATCCCTTCTGTCTTTTTCTATTTAATGTTACACAGTTAACATTTTGGTTACATCATGCTTTAATACAGAACTTGTCAAGAAGAAAATAAAGTTCAGAGGAAAACATTTTGCTTGTTATCATGCAGGCTTTGGGGCTAATTCAGAGTTTTGTGTGCATGCAAGACAGAAGCGCAAACAAAAATAATCTATGTCTAATTTAAGGTGAATCACATGCATCTTGCTCTCAACAATACACAGACTAAGCGCCAGCCATGCTTACACCCAATCAATTAAGTTGAATATGCGCACGCAAGTTGTAAGGACAACATTCGCTTACATTCTATTCAAAGGTTGATGTGCAAATGTGCAATGTATATTTTTGTTACTTTACAAAAGTATGCCCATACTTGTTTAGGCCTAGAAAAATTGTTATAAAAATATGTTATAAGTATTTTAGTGTTGTATGTTATTTGTAAATGTTAATATTAAAATTTAGTTTGTCCTACTATTTACCCTATCATACTAATAAAAGTGACAAACTTGTTTTCAAAAAAGCAACATATATTTATAATATAAAACTTTTTGTTACAAACATTTACAAAAAATACAAAAATAACATTTAAAAAAAACATTCATAATTCATTGGCAAATTTTTCAAACATAACTTTTAAATTATTAGTTTTATCCCCAATTTCACCCAACAGAATTGTGGCACTTCTGCAGAAAAGGTAATAAAAAGCAAATTAGTAGACTGAAGAAAATGAAAACAAAAAATGTTGTGTTCATTATTACACAACGGCCACTATACAGAACCATTCTGCTGCTACACCCAAACTACAAAATTAGTTATGGGCACAGTAAGAATCTGCCCCCTTCTCCCTCTTTTCTGTATCTTTCTCCATCAGGTTGGTTCTATTTCTTAGGCCTGTTTTATTGGAATACGTGATCCATGACTTGAGGCTCTGTGTTTCTCTTCTTCTGGCAATGTTTCTCATCATCTTTTTGTATACCAATATCTATTATAGTGGTTGATTTATTATAATTATAGCTCAAGCTGTATGGCTATGTTACAAATACAGAATAAAGCATGATAATTATTTGGGGTCAAAAATTATAAAAAACACATGCTTACCCTGACTTACCCACCAGCTCCTCCTTCTCCACCTGTGGCACCTGGGCCACCACCTGCTCCTCCTCCTCCTGCTCTGCCCTATGCAGCCTTGCACCTGTGATAAAATATATATTAAATACATTGCTACCATACTATCATAACTACTTAAATGCAAACAAGCATGGCTGAAAAATAAATGCACATATCTAACATTACTGTTACTTTACAAATCTACATTAAGAATCTTCAGAAAATATTATCTGACTATGATATTGTTTGACTGCATTATTCCTAAGGTGGACACAACTCTCTCCTAATACTACTGGGTCTTTCTGCTGCTTTTAATACCGTTGACCACTCTCTTCTCATACAAATGTTACAATCGCTGGGTATTCGGGACACAGCTCTTTCCTGGTTCACATCCTACTTATCTAATCGCTCTTTCAGTGTTCTCTTTTCTGGATCCACATCCCCTGCTCTTCCTCTATCTGTTGGAGTACCGCAAGGCTCAGTGTTGGGTCCATTTGTATTCTCTATTTATAGAACTTCCCTTGGAGAGCTAATAAAGTCATTTGGATTTCAGTATCATCTCTATGTAGATGCTACACAAATCTACCTATCCACCCCTGATCTCTCACCTACTGTGTTGGCCCATGTCACTGATTGCCTCTCTGCCATTTCTTCTTGGATGTCCTCCCATCATCTCAAACTTAATCTATCTAAAACTGAACTAATAATATTTCCACCTGTGAATAAAAGCTACCCACCTGGCCTCTCTATCTCTGTTGACAAAACTGAAATAATCCCTACTCCTAAAGCTCAGTGCTTAGGTGTTACCCTTGACTTTGAACTGTCTTTTGTTCCCCACATACAACTGTCTCCAAATCCTGCTACATACATCTAAAAAACATTTCCAGAATAAGCAAATATCTCACACAAGACACTGCAAAAACTCTCTTCAAGCACTAATCATCTCCTGCATTGATTATTGTAATGATCTCCTTATTGGACTCCCTCATTATAGAATTACCCCACTACAGTCTATATTACATGCAGCAGCTAGACCGATTTTTTTTGCCAAACGCTCTTCAAGAGCTTTTCCACTCTGTCAGTCTCTACATTGGTTACCTGTATTTTACTGAATCAACCACAAGATCCTTTAGCTAACCTACAAGGCCATCAATATGACTACACCTGCACATACATATCCTCACTCATCTCAAGATATATCCCAGCTTGTGCTCTTAGATCTTCACAGGACATACAGCTCTCCTCCACACTAAACAAATGCTCTGACTTCCGGTTACAGGACTTCTCCTGGGCTTCACCCACTCTCTGGAATAACCTTCCTCACCCACTAAGACTATCCTCTACTCTCTAAACTTTCAAACGCTCCCTCAAAACTCACCTCTTCAGACAAGCGTACCAAATTCCACAACCTACATAACATTTGTCTTCACTATTAATTACAACAACTTTATTATATGACCATCACTTCATGATTAAACCAAACTTGTTCTCTTTCATTCTATACTAAAATATCCCTAATTTCTGTTACTAACTGCTGTGTGACTGGATCATACAGAGCACTGAGCACTTTTACCATGCAAGCTGGCTGGTCCACTGTGTGATTTTATAGCACTTATACCTTATGTATCAATCCCTAATATCCTAGAGAGTGTAAGCCTATGACAGGGCCCTCTTACCCACCCAGTCTGGGTGAATGATTGTTAAAATTGTAAAGCGCTACGTAATCTGATGGCACTATATAAAGAAAATAGATTAGACTCGAGCTAGGCGGATTTGTTGAAAGGTTAAGGTTAATTTCAGAGCGCTTGCCACCAAGCAGATACTGCCAATCTGCTAAAAACAAATGTGAACCAAAAAGAAAAGAGAGGCAGCACTAGAAAAACCTTTAAGGAGTCTCAATAAATTCTAAGAGAGTTTTATTATACAAATAACATCAATAAAATATGTTAAAAGATACATAAGGTATATGCAACTTCTATGATGAAAGGTATAAATTATATACACTTAATGCTACACAATAATCATGTGATACCAATTTCAATCACCTCTTTACAATAGTTATGATGGAATTGTGAGATACCAAACCAGCATAAATCCTCTATAACGCTTGATGGATAAGGATGAGGATTTGTTAGCATTTATAGGAGGTAAAAGGCTTTGTTCTAGTCTTTGTTAGGTTTTTTCATCTTACTTCCCCCTTCTACTTTTTATTTTCTTATTTTATTTAAATTACATTTCTAACTTTACATATTCCCCCACCCCCGAATTTTTTTTTATGTTTTAAATTTTGGTGAAACCCCAACCATGGGATAGTCACTTTAGCAAAATTAACCATTATATAACTGTGGATGTGGTAAATGTGTCTTAGAAATGAAAGGGCAGAACAGATATCATATTATTCAGATAAATATTTTTCTGGTTATGATTGACAAAGCCTAGTTTTTGATGTCTTAAGATGAATGTATGCTAAACGTTATCATTTACAATCACCTCTAAATATATGTGAAACATTTATTTGTGTTTCTTTTTCTCTCATGTTCCTCTGTTGGGCTCACTTATTAATAAGAGATGTGCAGAGACCCCAGTTTTGGTTTTGGTTCCTAAACCATTTTTGTGTTTTGCTTTTCCAAAACCACCCTTAAAGATTCTGGTTCTGGTTTTGTGTTTTTGGATTTTCAAATCTTGGAATTATTAGCCGTGTTTGTTCCTACACTAGTATTTATCTAATTATCTCTTTATTTGCAATCATTCACTTCCAATTTTCTAATGACCATCTCACAATTGTAAGTTATAACCTATCTGGCTAGCTTACCCTGGCTAACTACTGACAGTGTCTGCATATGGGCAATTGGATGGCGCTGCACAATTTGGAACTCTATTTTTTTACAATGCAATATAAAATGTTTAACTTTACATTCTAAATTCTCATGGGAGAAGCAATGGACCATCCAAGAATATTAAATTGCTTCTAAGTTACAGTAGATATAAAGGTCCCAGGGCTATATTTATTTTTCATTTATTTTTATTGAATGAATATCCAATGTAGTAATTTAATATAATTCTGTGAAGAGGACTTGTGATTTTTAAGAAGTCCTAGAATCTGAAAAGTTTTTAGCTCTTAACTTTCTAAATAGAAAAGCAAAATCTAGGTCAAATATGTTGAATTTTATTTTTGACAGATTATCTTTACCCTTAATAACAAGACACTTTAAATGCAGAAAAACGCAGTGCATTACCTGTTCATTCATCTCATATAGAACAACACATTTTTATTCTTCAGTTACAAAAATGACATTCCCCATTAAACCACGTATTAATTGTACTAGTACTTATGTTATGTTTGTGTTATCATGTATTTGTGACCGTACAACACGAATGTTAAAATTTCAATTTTGAGAACATAAACGTAATATTGTAATTAATAATTTAAACTACAGTGGGCCAGATCCAGAGCGACGTTCCATTACGTTTCAAAACGTAGCGTATTTACTATGCACTCCCCTTGTCACTCCCCTCGCTCGTACGTACTTAGGCCGTTTTACGTTTGCCGAACCCTACCTTAACTTTAGACTGCATAAGTACTGACTTACGTACATGCTCTATGTATGTGTATGCCTAAGCCCGCCCATACTGTATCATTTAATTGCCTCACCCTGCCTCTGAAGTGTAATTACGGATGTTGTATGATAGGCACGCCCATTCGTTCGTAGATACGCTGTTGACACGAGGCTGGTACGTAAGTTCAGAGCTACATGGCGTAACATCTGCCACGCGTATGCGCAGTACATACAAAACAGTATTTTTACGTCAGCGGCTAGCGTAAATACACTAGTGTATGTAGCTCAGGATCTACCCCTATGTGTCTAGGCACTTCCATAAGTGTCATGGGTGCAAAATGGCTGGTCTACAGATCATGGGTAGTGAATAAATTTCCCAGACCAAACAGGGAAGTAATCAATATTGTTTATTATACAAGCAAGAGGCCTTCTGGATTGATGTGCAGTTCAATACACTTCATTCAGAAGGTCTCAATAAAGCGATTGACCATGATTTTGATTAATGAAACTATTGTGGCCTACAAATCAGTACATGGTAGTGGCCTTTCTACTGCATTTCATTGTGGTCTGTTTATTATCTGACCTCAGTAAATATATATCTTGTCTGATACTGAATGTTAAATTGTATTGTATTTTATTGTGGTGATTTTTTATCTATTATAATATAATATAATATAATATAATATATAAAATATCTAAAGCAACATGTTCTTTACTCTTTAAATCTGAACAGATTTAACACTGACCAGTCTTTTTGTGATTGAACCCTTTTCTTGTCAGAGTAGCAGGTGCAGGATCTGGGTCATAACAGACTCTGAATACATTTTTTTCATAAAATGGAGTGGTAGTTTGGAAATTCCCAAAAATACCAAAATTCACAATAATGTTTTCTTAAAAAGAGTTCACCCGTTGATTTCTTTGCAAGTGCCCTTTCTAGGCCTTTTTTTGGCTCACATTAGTGCATTTCAGACTACAGGGTGCCTCTATCAGATTGACTGATCCATGATTATAATAATTCATTTTATTGTTGTCTGAATTATTGAACGCATCGATTACGGCACAAAAACTGCACCTTTCAAATAAAAATCGCAAAGGGCTTTAAAGCCTAAATTATATTTCCTGTTGAGTTGTCAAAGTTACTGATATGACATGCTTTAACGTTAAAAATGTATTGGGTGACAGTACACAAATATTTCTGCACCACTACAATACAGAATGTTTCAATGCACTGATGACAGCATAAAAACTGCATTTTACAACAAGCTCCATGCCCCACCAAAGCCACTCCACTCACTCATACAGAGGTACACTTGCAGAACCCTACCTTACTATTTTATCTGGGGACAATGCTGAATTCAGGATAACACTGTACTGCTTACATACCTACCCCCTTCCTCAGAGTGGAAGCTCTTCCAATTTTCTGCATCTTGCCCAACCCCACCACTGAAATATTCACCAGGACAGAATTCTAAATCCAGAGGATCCAGTCATTGTTGTCCAGACAGCTCTCCAAATCTTACTCCTATGCCAGCTCCCTGTCAGTATATGAAACGCTCTGACATAGAGGCAGGGTCATTTAGAGACAAAACAACCTGGATAGGGTTTGGTTTGTATGATGCTGTGTATTTTTAAGTGCCGGAAAAGGAGCAATACAGATAGTTTATATTAAATTGAGGTAAAAACTTGACCAAGTACATTTTGTAGCAGATAATTGGGTACCCATCAGTACCATAGTTGGTGAACATTTCCTTTGGATTTTAATTGCATAAGCATATGGAATTTGACTGATTTTGCAGCTGTTCCAGATAGTGAATTTGGATGGATGTGAAGGGAGACAAGGTACAAGTTCTATTACTACATTCTAAAAGAGGAAATGTTTATCATCTATCCACAGCTGTATGGTTACTACAAATAGTAGATGAGAAAGATTCCAAGGATGGACTGTTAACACAAAGGTTTAGAAGTTAAAGGAGATTTCGACTCTGAAATGGTCTGACCAAACATTAGTCTGGATAGAGTCACTAGTCAGCAAAAAAAAAAAAAAGTATAATATGGGGCCTAACACCCTGCAGGTATCAAACAAGTTGGCCTCAGTAAAGTGCTTAGACATGTCTTTGGAACCATTAAGTGGGATTTGTAGTAATATTTGATAGAGTAAATCAGAGTTAATAAATTAAAAGTCATCCCCTGCAGTGTGTGTCTGTAGGGTAGCAAAAATATAATGAAAAACTTAGCCTGTCCGGAATTATCCGCATAAACATTCTCAAAAATAACATTGTGGTGCTCAACAGAGAATGCAAGAATAATGTATCTACCTTCCACATCGTTGGAAATGTCTATCAGCTTAATCAGGACCAACCCATATAATAGGATGCTCACACAATTTTTGTATTAGTATTTGAACCTCCAGAAGTTTCCCTCTTATCTCCTACAGATATTTGGAGGGATCATCTCTGTAGTAGACGAGAGGGAACCTTCTGGAGAACAAAGAAGGACGATGGTGTGCTGGGGATGAACCTCATCTAAGAATATAATATTAACTTGTCATTTATTGAGGGTAAAAGCCCACAAGGAATGTTTCCAATGGGAATTGAGGCCCTTGGTGTTAATTTATACAAACTTAGTTTTTTGTGGCATGGGGGATAAAAGGTACTCTGTGTATGGAGAAAGAAGGAAGTGGGCAAAATATAGTAAAATGGTTATTGAACATTGAGGTACAAGGGTTGAACTAAATCACTGGAGCCCAAATGGAGGAAAACCATTCAATTTAAAATGCCAGAAAGAGGGACTGCTATAAGAGTGGTAAAGTAATTATACCTGGGTGAAAGAGCTAGATCTGGCAAGGTCACAGGAGACTGTAGACCATCTCATGGAGCTAAGGGGGGAGTCATAAAGTGGAAAAGTATGATATAAACAGGCATTTTAATTAATCTTTCAGGTCCTGAGGGGTTATATATTTGGGTATGTCTTGAATGTGAATGTTGTTCCATATTTTACTATTATCCAGGTCCTTAGCTTTCTCTTTCAGTGCTTCTAGTTCACTGTACAAATGTTTTAGGCTATGACCTCTGTCTTTTTGGAATTGATGATTTGTGACACATTATGTTCCAAGTCTGTAGTTCTCTTGGAGAGAGCCTTAATACCAGATATACTACGCTGCGGGTTTGACAAAGTGGAGATATTGCTTATAGCAACCAGATTCTAGCTCTCACTTTCCTATTACACACTATAGAATATCAGCTAGAATCAGATTGGTTGCTATGGGCAACGACTCCACATTTCCAAAACCGTAGCTTAGTAAATCTGGCCCTTAATGTCTTGCTGACTATTATTTTAGTCTTTTGAATTTGAAGGCTGACATACATACCTTCCAGCTAACTGGAATCAGTCAGGGAGTTTTTCAATTCTGTTAGCCTTTCACAGCTAGATGAATTTGCTATTGTCAGTCTCTGTGCCCCTTGGACTTTGTTATTAAAAATCTTCCAAAAGCTAAAGCCCCGGGCCTGATGGATTTACTAACGGGTTCCATTTGTCTTTCTGTAAAGATCTGGCTCCTCTTCTAAATCTTTTTAATTCAGTGGCAGATGGGGTTCGTTTCCTCAGGAGATGATAGAGGCAAAAATTATTACTATCCTGAAGCTGGGTATAGACCCCCCCAGACTGCAAGAATTATTGCTTTGCAAATACAAATCTTATAAAATTATTAGCGAATTGCATCAGTCCTTTCTTCCCCACCTTAGTTCATCCTGATCAGGTGGAATTTGTCCCTCCAGATTCAGGCATCTGACAACACCCGTAGGATCTTTAATCTGATTAAAATGTTCTCTTGTAGTGAGAAACAAAGTGTCTTGTCTCTGGACATGGAGAAAACCTTTAATAGGCTACATTGGCTTTTCATGTGGGAGACTTTGATTAGAATTGACTTTAGATACTAAAGCTGATGCTCTCTCTTTTAATATTTTCAGCACATTGTTGTCCAGATTGCAGCTAAATTTTCATTGTAACTGGCAGGCTAGATTGCTTATATATTTAGGTATACAATTAACTGTTCAGATTTTAGAAGTGCCTCTGCTTTATTAAATAAACTTTCAACTTTGACTAAATAGTGGATGAGTTTTGAGGTCTCTGGGCTGGGACGACTGACGGCCTTAATGCTACTCCTGAAACTCATGTATTTGTTTTGCACCATCCCTCGTCTTTGACCTCAGTCTTATCTGTCTAAATTTCAAATGCTAATATCCTTCTATATATGGAATCTGCCACGATTGGCCTATTCAAAAATAATTCTTCCAGAAATTTGGGCCTCGTAGGTCATCCTGGTCTTTGCAAATATCAGGGGGTGTGTGTGTTAACTCAATAAGGAAATTGGGCCCTTCAAGTGTATCAACCCTGGGTGGATGTAGAGAGATTTGTGTGTGTGCTGATCTGATTTGGTTGACTTGATTTGAACCCCTAAGATTTGCATCCTCATGGTTGTGTATGTTATCCTCCATCCATGACTCTGGAAAGTGCAATATCTTTAAGGGATACTTGGCTCTTCCTACTAATAATCTTTCTATTATGGCAATTTCTAGATTGATCCCTGATAAAAAAATGGGGTTGATTGGAAGACTGGGGTAATTGAAGCTTTGTTTGACTTACTATCTGGTAATATATTGGTCCATTTTTAGGACAAATATAATATTCCTGCTACTGACCTTTACAAGTATAGTAAGTTGAACCACTAGGTGTTGTCAGTGGTTAGATCTTGTGATGCCTTAAAGGCTTCTCCATCCCTGTAAGGTTTAGACTCCTGTCTGGGTTAGGAAGGAAGAGAATTTCTTTCTGGTATCAACTAATATTTAAGCCTTAGGAGTACGTGAAATCCAAAGATTTCCAGTTGGATTGGGAGTCTGACCTCAAAATTAGTCTAAAGCTGGCCATACACTAGACGATTATCGGCCCGATTTCCCAATTATTGGGTGATCGGGCAAATAATCGCTCTAGTGTATGGTACAGATAAATTTTTGAAACGTCAAATAAACGCACCAGAAATGCTCTGGTGCGATTATTTGATCTTTCAGCAGGTTTGATTTTAAACGATTTTTTTTTAAACGATATTTTAAGGGAGCCAATCAGCAAGCTGAATGGCTCCCTATCCTTTTAATAGACGCTGCTGCTGATCTATGTATACAGCTGCTCTGACAGCTTAAAAGTATACCTTCAAAGCTGTCAGAGCAGCATAGTGCATAGATCTGCAGCAGGGTCTATTGCAGGGAATAGTACAGAGAGGGACCAGCCGAACCCGCGCTGTGTGAAGCGCGGATTCGGCAGATCCCTATCTCTACTACTCCCTGCAGTAGACGCTGCTGCAGATCTATGCACTATGCTGCTCTGACAGCTTTGAAGGTATACTTTTAAGCTGTCAGAGCAG
>WWET01001523.1:207763-224143 GCA_011038615.1 Limnodynastes dumerilii | reverse complement strand
ATTCCTGCCACTAGTGGCTGCTAGTGGGTTCCCTGCCTGTTCCCAATTATGTTTTGTCTTCCCACACCTGTGGACTGGGTTTATATGCTCCTTGATCCAGTGCACAGGTGTGGGTCATAGCTTTCTGCTTCCTGTTGGTTTTCTGTAGCTTCCAGTCTCCTGTGTTCGTTTGTACCTTAATGTAGGTTCTAGCTTCTTGTCTCTGCTTTGTTCTACTTCTGGCCTTTAGCTTTGTCTCAGTCTGTCCTGCCTGTAGTTTGTCATCCCTGTGTTGTTACTTATGTGTCTGCCTTCTAGTCTCTTCTGCCCTATTCAGCCTGCCTCTTATCATCTTGCCTTCATGTGAGTAGTAGTGTTTTTCATGTTTGTTTATTCTCGGTCTGTCTGTCTGCTACCCATCTCTGGCACATAGTGCCGGCTGTTTGTCTAAACCATAGCCACATAGTGGCATCTTATTTGTATTTGCCTTTGCCAGCTGTTTGTCTGAACCATAGCCACATAGTGGCATCTTATTTGTTTTACCCTGTCTGCTATTTGTTTATTTTCACCTGTGTAATAAACCCTTTCTTGCATTTGTTTCTGCATTCTTTGCACCTTGCCTCAGTAATTCATAACAAAATGTCCACATCCAAATATTCCTCTGGGCAAATGAAGTGTTGAAGGGATTTAACGGATGGCAAGAAAATGATTTTTGATTTTGAAGACTGCTTTGCACATTGTAGGAAGAGACATTAGAAGGTGGCAGTGGGAGGTGCTACTTCTGTTGCCTTGCAGATCAAGTAAAAGGTGCAGCCAAGGAGCAAAAGTGACCACTGTGTAAATACATGGAACAAACAAAAGGTCCGGCGCACCATACCAAACATATATAACACTATGGGCCCGATCCAGAGCTACGAAATTGGCCGATTTCGAGCGAGCGTACGACCGTTTTTTGCGTATTTTCGTACGAAAATTCGCACTGCGCAGGTATGCCAGGACAGCTTCCTGTCGGCTGGACGACATGAGCGTATAGCGTTCGTATGTTGTGCGAATTTTTCGCTCGAGGGGCGTGCGTTCAGTACGACGTTTCGCTCGAGGGGCGTGCGTTCAGTACGACGGTCGCCTGGACGCTCGTTTTACTACACGGAGGCGGGGGTAGCCATTTAAATTGTACAGTATGGGCGTGCTAAGCCCGTACGCTTTGCGTATTATGTGCGAAAATTCGTACGGCCGACGGGAGTACCTAGTGTAGGGTATAGCCGCCGTAAGCAGGTACTTTACAATGGGAGTGTTAGGGGCGTGTATGTTTATTCGCACGGCGAACGTACGCATTCGCCCGTCGGACGGCACCATCGTAGCTCTGGATCAGGCCCTATGTGTCAGCACATACATAAAAAGTAGGTTTAATTCATAATATAGCTATAATGGGTTAATTCACCTGCCAAGCATCAAGGCATCTCTTTCTGGTGAGTGTGTTTGCAACATGTACACTTGGAATATCTGTAAGACATTCCACACTTTGAAAATGTGTAGCTGTCATATTGGGGAGGGATCAGTTTCCGAAAGTAAAATAGTAACAATAACAAGAAAACAACACTCTGTGCTTCTATTCAAATATATGAAATGTGTGCAAGTGTATATATAAATGGAAGAGCTGCAGCCAAGGACCAAAGTGACCACTATGTAACTACAAGAAACAAAACACAGGTCTGGTGCTCTGTACCAAACATTATATAACACTATGTGTCAGCACATAAAGTCTACAAATATTATGTTCTCACTGAGTATTTCATGGACATTACTGATTTTTCACATTATGGTGTTGTGGTCATAATTGCAATTTTACATTTTCTGGTTTTTGCAGTTTTTGTTAGATGCTATTTGTGTTTTGCATGCTTTGTTTTTGCTTTGTAGACACATTTAAATTATTATAATTTATAAAAACCCAACAACATTTTAAATAGCAAATATCACTCCATTGTCAGCCATAAGGGGCACCATAGAAGGCAAACCTGCTGACCAGCCTGTGGCTAAGCATTACACATCTTTGAAACACTATTTATCTATGTTACATTATGTGCCATATTGTAAAGCAGATAATAGAGATCTGCTTCTGCAGAACGAAGCTTAGTGAATCCACAAACTATAAAGACTATTGCCCCAGCTGTTATTAACAACATGATTCATCTTTCTTGCTTTCTGTTATGATTAGCCTGATTCAGACTTAAGATTATTTTACATACGCAAGCAAGCCTAAGATACTCACTGCTAAGGATAGGGCACTCCCCCTAGCACTCCCCTCTCACATACATAACTTAGCTGACTTATGTGTTCAGAATCCTGCCTTAACTTTTCCTTGTGTATCTCTGTACATGTGTAATGTCTTGTCGTACAAAAGTGCCTAACACCCAGCCCATACTGTACAATTTAAATGCCTCCCTGTGCCCACAATGCGTTATTTTGGCTTGTGTAGGGATGTCACGCCCTATCGCGCGGAGTTGCATACAAGATACACACGATCAGAATTACAATGAGTAACGTCTGCCGTGCACATGCGCAGTGCATTTTGCTGTTATTAAGTCTGGATCAGGCCCAATAAGCCTATGTCCATAATGTGACATTTTTTTCTTCAGTTTGATAACTACGACTGCTTATTCTGTCATTTTGTTAGACATGTCTTGTACTACAATGCGAGTGTGCTCTAGTATTAGAACTGGTGTAGTACGGACAAATCAGCCATTCCTAACTTTTTAATTTACTGTATATTTCCTATCACTATTTATGTGTAACTATGTGGATGGGTTTCCATGACTAACACTTTGTCTAGCTGTAATAGCATCTGACAGAGTACTACTTTCAACGTCCTGGAGCCCTGTCAAGTCACACGAAGGGAGGAAATCACAGTTAGATTTAATTACTCTTAGTATTTACATGTACATTTTATTTTATCCTGTTTGTTCATACCCTGATTAAAGTTTACAATAAACTAAAACTTTGGTACATATATTGGAGCAGCGTTCATATGGGAATTTTATCTATGCTACAACATTGTATAGCATTTTACAGATAGTATTGCACAGTACTGCCTTTCGAGCACCTGCTCTGGATTAATTTATAAATTGATTGGAGCAACATTACGCAACAGGTCCCTCCAGCCCTCTCCACCAGTACTCCCATCATATGCCCCCAGCACCTCCCACCTCAGTACTCCCATCATGTGCCTCCAGCCCCCCTCAGTACTCCCATCATATGTCTCCAGCATCTCCTACCCCAGTACTCCCATCATGTGCCCCCATCCCCCAGTACTCCCATCATATGTGCCTCCAGCCCCATCACCCAGTACTCCCATCATTTGTGACTTCAGCCCCATGCCCCAGTACTCTCATCATATGTGCAGTATTTTTCTTACCGAAAACCTAGTGAGGGGGCTGCTGGATACTGGAGGCATATGACTGACTCCAGACCAGCGCTGCCTGCACTAGGAAACGCCATCTATCCCTGGCGGGTGCCATCCTGGCCGAGGAGTAGATATACGCCCTTGGTTTGAAGTGTACTTCAGTGCAGTTGCAATATTGCTGTCCAATTATGCCACTCTGCCAGAGGGAAGACCAATAACACTGGCCTCCAAATGCTGCTTCATATTGCCATAAATCTTTGGGAACAGTAAACTCACTGGGGATCGATTGGGTGTATGACATAGCTGCCCCAGGACACAGCATTCAGCTGTATCCCTGCTGTATCTGTCTGCCTCCCCAGGCTCCTGTGTCATTGTGAGCTAACCAATGGGAACTGACAGTCAATTAATGGATGTACATTTTAGCACTTTCTAGCAATATAAACTACTAGTATAAAAATCAGAACCCTATGCCCACCAGTTCAGTTTACCTCCAGTTTCCAAAGATGTCTGAGGAGAATGAGCATATATTGACATATCTATCTAGAATCAAGACAAGACCCCGGGCACCTCATTTCGCCTGTGAGTACTGCAAAAGAACTATGATGGACAATATTGCTTTTTTTTTAATTCTATTTATAAACAACCTCAATGACTTGATCTGAGATCTTGGTCTAACCAAGTAAAATGCTGAGCTTTTGTTGGATGCAAGTGTGCAATTTGTAAATCAGAGGAAGCATCACCAAGCATTTTCCTACTTTTTTGACCATCAACATGGCCTCTGCTACAATGTAACCAATTTGTTTGTTGCCATCTGAATCACCCTGAATAGTGCCACTTCATTAAGAACTTCAAATTTGTGCAGCAACAAGAATCCCTATTTTCTTTTGACTCACTTGATGCACTGCAAAGAGGTTTACAACAGCATCAAGACCTACCTACAAGCTTTGAAATATGATGAGTATGGCTGGGAGGTCATCAGAGTCTTAAAAATGGTGGGATTTCTAATGGGTCTGCAAGGCAATTTTTTTTTCAAAGTTTTCCTGTTTTCTTTGCCTTTGGGATAGCAGGGACACCAAGGCACACTACAACAGGTGACACTGGCCACAGCAGACAGAGTTCTGTGTGGGGACAAATAACGTCAAATGGGAGCCACTGGGGGACTCCCTGGAAGGTGCTGATGCCTCCACAACACATAAAGTTGGGACTTATTTATTAGATCTCTAAAAGGATTTGGCAGCCTTCATGTGCCTTCAAGACTTCATTCCTAAGCTGACTGTAGAAAAGGTTAAATCCAGTATTTCCACATTATAAGAAGATTCTGTAGTGCAAGTAATTCCAGAAGAAGCTCACTCAGTAGGAGGAAGGTCCTTGGGCCATCTTTATTAGAGTGGTTTGGGGCTTTATGGGCAATCACAAGGCTGAAAAAAAAGGTAAATTTGGTTAAGATTTTCAAGGAGACCATATGAGAATATCTAAATAAGCTGCTCAATTCTAATTGTTTTTGTGGTCATGGTTGTACATTTTTATATGTTCATTTTCATCCCTACATTTTTTTTTTGAAATAGGTAAATTTCAAAGTAATGTCCTTCTCACAAAAGCAAAGTTTGAGGGGAATAAATACCATTTTCTGTACCTTTGAGACGTAAGCAATTAAGAAACAGCACTTACTATCTAAGGAGAAAAATTGTTGTTACATAGTGTAATGCAAACAAGACTTTTTCCAGGTGAACCAACAATAATCTGTCAATCAAGACCACACCTTCCTGCCCCTTTAACCTTTGCAGCCTGATTGCTGTTGAATAAAGAAATTCCTTCCAATTACTTGATTGCCCAAATGGGGACTGTGGCAGGTGTCACAAAAACCTAATTTATTATTTATGTATGTTCAGATGTTGTATATAGAGACCCAGTCATTCTTTCATTTTCTTACCAAAGAAATGGGCAGTTTTAATCACAACACCCTAACTTAATAGTATATAGCAGCAACTGCTGAGTTTTAGCATACTTTACTTTTCAATTTTTAATCAACGTTTATCTGGCCTCCATCTTTGACTAAACATATGGGAGCTGATTCAGAGTTGCGTGTGTGCGCAAGACGTTAGCACACCTACTGATTTAAATACGGCTATGCATTGTCGGAAGCGCATCATTGCTTCCGTTTAATTTATCAATTGAGTGGAATGTGCACATTTTGCTGTCTGCATACGTTTAATTCAAAGAAAGTTGGATGCAGAAATGCACAATGTTTTTTTGTTTTTTTTTGTAATTTTAAAGAATATAATTTTTAAAAAATGAATGTGTTTGGAAAATGAAAAAAAAATAACCTTACATATTTAAATTCAATAGTGGTATGTGTTATGTAAATAGTAGAAACACTAACTACCGTATTTTTTGGACCATAAGACGCACCTGACCATAAGACGCACCTAGCTTTTAGGAGGAAGAAAACAGGAAAAAAATATTTTGAACCAAATAGTGTCCAGCACCCAGCATCACCCATCATGTCCTGCACCCAGCATCATCCATCATGTCCTGCACCCAGCATCATCCATCATGTCCTGCACCCAGCATCATCCATCATGTCCTGCACCCAGCATCATCCATCATGTCCTGCACCCAGCATCATCCATCATGTCCTGCACCCAGCATCATCCATCATGTCCTGCACCCAGCATCATCCATCATGTCCTGCACCCAGCATCATCCATCATGTCCTGCACCCAGCATCACCCATCTGTCCAGCACCCAGCATCACCCATCATGTCCTGCACCCAGCATCACCCATCATGTCCAGCACCCAGCATCACCCATCATGTCCAGCACCCAGCATCACCCATCATGTCCAGCACCCAGCATCACCCATCATGTCCAGCACCCAGCATCACCCATCATGTCCAGCACCCAGCATCACCCATCATGTCCAGCACCCAGCATCACCCATCATGTCCTCCACCCAGCATCACCCATCATGTCCTCCACCCAGCATCACCCATCATGTCCTCCACCCAGCATCACCCATCATGTCCTGCACCCAGCATCACCCATCATGTCCTCCACCCAGCATCACCCATCATGTCCTCCACCCAGCATCACCCATCATGTCCTCCACCCAGCATCACCCATCATGTCCTCCACCCAGCATCACCCATCATGTCCTCCACCCAGCATCACCCATCATGTCCTCCACCCAGCATCACCCATCATGTCCTCCACCCAGCATCACCCATCATGTCCTCCACCCAGCATCACCCATCATGTCCTCCACCCAGCATCACCCATCATGTCCTGCACCCAGCATCACCCATCATGTCCTCCACCCAGCATCACCCATCATGTCCTCCACCCAGCATCACCCATCATGTCCTCCACCCAGCATCACCCATCATGTCCTCCACCCAGCATCACCCATCATGTCCTCCACCCAGCATCACCCATCATGTCCTCCACCCAGCATCACCCATCATGTCCTCCACCCAGCATCACCCATCATGTCCTCCACCCAGCATCACCCATCATGTCCTCCACCCAGCATCACCCATCATGTCCTGCACCCAGCATCACCCATCATGTCCTCCACCCAGCATCACCCATCATGTCCTCCACCCAGCATCACCCATCATGTCCTCCACCCAGCATCACCCATCATGTCCTCCACCCAGCATCACCCATCATGTCCTCCACCCAGCATCACCCATCATGTCCTCCACCCAGCATCACCCATCATGTCCTCCACCCAGCATCACCCATCATGTCCTCCACCCAGCATCACCCATCATGTCCTCCACCCAGCATCACCCATCATGTCCTGCACCCAGCATCACCCATCATGTCCTCCACCCAGCATCACCCATCATGTCCTCCACCCAGCATCACCCATCATGTCCTCCACCCAGCATCACCCATCATGTCCTCCACCCAGCATCACCCATCATGTCCTCCACCCAGCATCACCCATCATGTCCTCCACCCAGCATCACCCATCATGTCCTCCACCCAGCATCACCCATCATGTCCTCCACCCAGCATCACCCATCATGTCCTCCACCCAGCATCACCCATCATGTCCTGCACCCAGCATCACCCATCATGTCCTCCACCCAGCATCACCCATCATGTCCTCCACCCAGCATCACCCATCATGTCCTCCACCCAGCATCACCCATCATGTCCTCCACCCAGCATCACCCATCATGTCCTCCACCCAGCATCACCCATCATGTCCTCCACCCAGCATCACCCATCATGTCCTCCACCCAGCATCACCCATCATGTCCTCCACCCAGCATCACCCATCATGTCCTCCACCCAGCATCACCCATCATGTCCTGCACCCAGCATCACCCATCATGTCCTCCACCCAGCATCACCCATCATGTCCTCCACCCAGCATCACCCATCATGTCCTCCACCCAGCATCACCCATCATGTCCTCCACCCAGCATCACCCATCATGTCCTCCACCCAGCATCACCCATCATGTCCTCCACCCAGCATCACCCATCATGTCCTCCACCCAGCATCACCCATCATGTCCTCCACCCAGCATCACCCATCATGTCCTCCACCCAGCATCACCCATCATGTCCTGCACCCAGCATCACCCATCATGTCCTCCACCCAGCATCACCCATCATGTCCTCCACCCAGCATCACCCATCATGTCCTCCACCCAGCATCACCCATCATGTCCTCCACCCAGCATCACCCATCATGTCCTCCACCCAGCATCACCCATCATGTCCTCCACCCAGCATCACCCATCATGTCCTCCACCCAGCATCACCCATCATGTCCTCCACCCAGCATCACCCATCATGTCCTCCACCCAGCATCACCCATCATGTCCTGCACCCAGCATCACCCATCATGTCCTCCACCCAGCATCACCCATCATGTCCTCCACCCAGCATCACCCATCATGTCCTCCACCCAGCATCACCCATCATGTCCTCCACCCAGCATCACCCATCATGTCCTCCACCCAGCATCACCCATCATGTCCTCCACCCAGCATCACCCATCATGTCCTCCACCCAGCATCACCCATCATGTCCTCCACCCAGCATCACCCATCATGTCCTCCACCCAGCATCACCCATCATGTCCTGCACCCAGCATCACCCATCATGTCCTCCACCCAGCATCACCCATCATGTCCTCCACCCAGCATCACCCATCATGTCCTCCACCCAGCATCACCCATCATGTCCTCCACCCAGCATCACCCATCATGTCCTCCACCCAGCATCACCCATCATGTCCTCCACCCAGCATCACCCATCATGTCCTCCACCCAGCATCACCCATCATGTCCTCCACCCAGCATCACCCATCATGTCCTCCACCCAGCATCACCCATCATGTCCTGCACCCAGCATCACCCATCATGTCCTCCACCCAGCATCACCCATCATGTCCTCCACCCAGCATCACCCATCATGTCCTCCACCCAGCATCACCCATCATGTCCTCCACCCAGCATCACCCATCATGTCCTCCACCCAGCATCACCCATCATGTCCTCCACCCAGCATCACCCATCATGTCCTCCACCCAGCATCACCCATCATGTCCTCCACCCAGCATCACCCATCATGTCCTCCACCCAGCATCACCCATCATGTCCTGCACCCAGCATCACCCATCATGTCCTCCACCCAGCATCACCCATCATGTCCTCCACCCAGCATCACCCATCATGTCCTCCACCCAGCATCACCCATCATGTCCTCCACCCAGCATCACCCATCATGTCCTCCACCCAGCATCACCCATCATGTCCTCCACCCAGCATCACCCATCATGTCCTCCACCCAGCATCACCCATCATGTCCTCCACCCAGCATCACCCATCATGTCCTCCACCCAGCATCACCCATCATGTCCTGCACCCAGCATCACCCATCATGTCCTCCACCCAGCATCACCCATCATGTCCTCCACCCAGCATCACCCATCATGTCCTCCACCCAGCATCACCCATCATGTCCTCCACCCAGCATCACCCATCATGTCCTCCACCCAGCATCACCCATCATGTCCTCCACCCAGCATCACCCATCATGTCCTCCACCCAGCATCACCCATCATGTCCTCCACCCAGCATCACCCATCATGTCCTCCACCCAGCATCACCCATCATGTCCTGCACCCAGCATCACCCATCATGTCCTCCACCCAGCATCACCCATCATGTCCTCCACCCAGCATCACCCATCATGTCCTCCACCCAGCATCACCCATCATGTCCTCCACCCAGCATCACCCATCATGTCCTCCACCCAGCATCACCCATCATGTCCTCCACCCAGCATCACCCATCATGTCCTCCACCCAGCATCACCCATCATGTCCTCCACCCAGCATCACCCATCATGTCCTCCACCCAGCATCACCCATCATGTCCTGCACCCAGCATCACCCATCATGTCCTCCACCCAGCATCACCCATCATGTCCTCCACCCAGCATCACCCATCATGTCCTCCACCCAGCATCACCCATCATGTCCTCCACCCAGCATCACCCATCATGTCCTCCACCCAGCATCACCCATCATGTCCTCCACCCAGCATCACCCATCATGTCCTCCACCCAGCATCACCCATCATGTCCTCCACCCAGCATCACCCATCATGTCCTCCACCCAGCATCACCCATCATGTCCTGCACCCAGCATCACCCATCATGTCCTCCACCCAGCATCACCCATCATGTCCTCCACCCAGCATCACCCATCATGTCCTCCACCCAGCATCACCCATCATGTCCTCCACCCAGCATCACCCATCATGTCCTCCACCCAGCATCACCCATCATGTCCTCCACCCAGCATCACCCATCATGTCCTCCACCCAGCATCACCCATCATGTCCTCCACCCAGCATCACCCATCATGTCCTCCACCCAGCATCACCCATCATGTCCTGCACCCAGCATCACCCATCATGTCCTCCACCCAGCATCACCCATCATGTCCTCCACCCAGCATCACCCATCATGTCCTCCACCCAGCATCACCCATCATGTCCTCCACCCAGCATCACCCATCATGTCCTCCACCCAGCATCACCCATCATGTCCTCCACCCAGCATCACCCATCATGTCCTCCACCCAGCATCACCCATCATGTCCTCCACCCAGCATCACCCATCATGTCCTCCACCCAGCATCACCCATCATGTCCTGCACCCAGCATCACCCATCATGTCCTCCACCCAGCATCACCCATCATGTCCTCCACCCAGCATCACCCATCATGTCCTCCACCCAGCATCACCCATCATGTCCTCCACCCAGCATCACCCATCATGTCCTCCACCCAGCATCACCCATCATGTCCTCCACCCAGCATCACCCATCATGTCCTCCACCCAGCATCACCCATCATGTCCTCCACCCAGCATCACCCATCATGTCCTCCACCCAGCATCACCCATCATGTCCTGCACCCAGCATCACCCATCATGTCCTCCACCCAGCATCACCCATCATGTCCTCCACCCAGCATCACCCATCATGTCCTCCACCCAGCATCACCCATCATGTCCTCCACCCAGCATCACCCATCATGTCCTCCACCCAGCATCACCCATCATGTCCTCCACCCAGCATCACCCATCATGTCCTCCACCCAGCATCACCCATCATGTCCTCCACCCAGCATCACCCATCATGTCCTCCACCCAGCATCACCCATCATGTCCTGCACCCAGCATCACCCATCATGTCCTCCACCCAGCATCACCCATCATGTCCTCCACCCAGCATCACCCATCATGTCCTCCACCCAGCATCACCCATCATGTCCTCCACCCAGCATCACCCATCATGTCCTCCACCCAGCATCACCCATCATGTCCTCCACCCAGCATCACCCATCATGTCCTCCACCCAGCATCACCCATCATGTCCTCCACCCAGCATCACCCATCATGTCCTCCACCCAGCATCACCCATCATGTCCTGCACCCAGCATCACCCATCATGTCCTCCACCCAGCATCACCCATCATGTCCTCCACCCAGCATCACCCATCATGTCCTCCACCCAGCATCACCCATCATGTCCTCCACCCAGCATCACCCATCATGTCCTCCACCCAGCATCACCCATCATGTCCTCCACCCAGCATCACCCATCATGTCCTCCACCCAGCATCACCCATCATGTCCTCCACCCAGCATCACCCATCATGTCCTCCACCCAGCATCACCCATCATGTCCTGCACCCAGCATCACCCATCATGTCCTCCACCCAGAGGGTGAAGATAGGGACAGTTATATAGGAGAGAGACTGATCCATAATAGCAAGAAGTGGAGCAAAGTGTTGTTTTATCTACATCATATTTGGACAAAAGCTGTTTATATATATTGTATTTGCTTTACTATAACTGTATTTATATATTAGTCATATATATGTCAAATGTTTACATTTTTAAGTTAATTAAATAATATTAATTAAACAGATACCATTTTAATATAAAAGAGGAACCTCTTAGGCATAAATAACTACAAACACTGGAAGATATTTATATGATAACATAGGCTCTAGATAGGATTGTTTATGTAACTATATAATATGATCCATTTAAAATATAAAATATATCCTCAGATACAAAATACCAGAAAATCCCTTTTATAAATTTAGGCCTCACCAATAAATGTGCCAGTGAGATAAAAATCAGTTTTGTGTAATAATACTTATTTGTGGGTGTCTGTGGTCCACAGAAGGGGGGAGGAGGGTTCCTTGGTCTCCCTCTGGTGTTGCTACAAACAGAACACTACCCATTGAAGACCCTTTGTAAACAAGACCAAGGTGGAGGCACTGCGTAACCTGAAGTATAAGGTATTGAATTAATTTGCAAATCACACACACAAAATTTATACCTACACCCTAACTTGACAAAGGGGTGTTACATTTATTAAATAGTGTTGTAGCATGTATTTCTTTCTTGTAAACAAGTCTGCCTTGAGACATTTTCCAATTAAAAAAACGTTTTAAATACGCTTGCATCATGGTCAGGGCTGGTGCAAAGAATAGTAGTAAGCGTGTGCAAACTGTCAATACAGATGCGTGCGACAATGGCTAGTAAATGCCCCAAAAATACATTAACATATTCAAACACACCCTTTTGGAAATAGAAATAAACAAGGATTTGTAAGCCGGCTGCGATGGAAAAATGGATTCTAACACGCCCTTTTTGCATATAAATAAACACGGATTTGTAAGCCGGCTGCGATGGAAAAATGGCATGGCATGCGTCTGCTTTACAACTGATAATATGCTTCTTGTGCATACACATCCGTATAAATTTTGCGCGGTAATAAAACTCTGAATCCAGCCCATGAGGGTGACTACCACCGGGATCCGGCACAATGAGGGTAACTACCACCGGGACCTGGCCACCAAGACCGACATCCAATTTCAAGCTATAAGCTGGTGCATACCCTGTGACCGCCTGATGTTATATAGGCCTTTCCACATGGCACCAACCTCAAGGTCTGACCCCCATTACTGCTACTGCAATGGGAGTCAGAATCCTTGCCTAGTTAAGCCATATTGATACCAGGTGCCAAACGGTCACTCTATAGTTACTGCACCTTTAATCCAAACTCCCCATCACTCCCCATTCACAATGAGGTTGACTACTACTGGGACTCAGTCGTCAGGACCGACGTCTTATTTTTAAGTTATAAGCTGGTGCATATAATGATCACTTTATAGTTACTGCACATGCTGAGCAAGACACAACAAAGGTGAACAACTTCCAAAAACCTCCTCCGTGCCACCGGAAAGCAAGCAACAAATATCTAGGTTTGCTCACCAAACCAAAGCAACATAATATACTTCATATATGCCAAAGACATCCATTGACCCTATATCTTAATAGACCTCTTAGGGTGGCCTGCAGCAGTGGTTGTCACTGCACCCTTCCTAATCAAATGTGTGCCAAATGAGGACACCTTCAAACATAACTCATTAAAACATTGTTTAAAAACAAACAAAAAATTTGTAACAGGTCAAGTGGATGGAATCAGTACAGCTCAATGGGAGGTTCAAGAGCCCTTATGTAGCTGGTCAGCTTTGGATTTATGTATTTTGCTAGATATATCACCGGCAGAGATGATCCCAGTAGTTACTGTGTCCCACTGGTAGCCACAAAAAATTTGAAGGGAAGTTTTGTATCATTGTCTGTGTTCCATATGTGGTACACAAATTTAGCCAATTCACTTTCAGGTTATTTTGGCAGAGCTCAATGACACATGACCCCATTAACAACTATGCTTTCCTATCTGCATCCTCTCCGGCCACAGATTTATTAACCACAATTGTTTGTTTGTGCAGCATTGCCTAATATAAACACTAAATAAAGTTTGGATGCAGCACTTAGTATGTACAGAGTCATGATGCTGTCCTCGCCTACAATTCCCACTATTCAATCTGTCAATAAACCATTCAACATATTTATCCTCACTATTTAACAAGATGCTAATGAAATGCTGGTGTTAAATTAAAATGCCAGTTACTATTGTGATAACAAAAGACCTGGGGAATGTCAAATCTATCTAATGAGATCCAAGATTAGTCTGCCTACAAATTTACAAAAGACTATTAAGGAATCATTACTCCCATATTTTTATGGTCAGTAGCAAATTGTTTAAATTGTAATCTACAGTCCTTTTGCTATCTGCTCAGCACCTTGATCCATAGGGGATGCTACTACATGGAGAATTAATACCCTTTAAACAATGAAAAGATCTAGGAACTAACTGGGCATGTGCTGGCATGAATGGATCAAAATGGGTTATCCGCCAGGGGTCTAGGCTTCTGGTCATGGCCTGAGTTGGAGACTCCCTGATCTAGTGACTAGTGGAGTGTTTATTGAATCAGACTGGAAAGTGTACCTGAATACACTTCTATTACTATCTGTTAAAGAGCCTTGACAGAGCAAGATGTTCATTGCTGGATCTGCAACTATCTCTGCTGCCTCTGCTGCTTTTGATCTTTGTAGATCATTGTGTATGTGCAAGTGGCCAATGCCTTATTTCTTACATATGCAAAAAAAACAAATAGCAGCAGTTTCAACATTAACATGGGAAATTTTAAAATGGTGAATGTGGTGACAGAGGTTGAAATCTGTAATAGGCTGGTGCAAACGTAATGAATGATACAGAAAAGTTAGCAATAGCTATCAGGTATGACAATAAGACACTGAGCCACTTAACCCCCTCACCTGCACTGCCAGTCTGTGACCCCCGAACAATTATATCTGTGTCTGAGGGAGGCAATGACAAAAACCTTCAGTACCCAGGATGCCTTCCTGTAGATGGGAAAGCCACAGGCTAACCAAGTAAGGATTAAAATAAGAGCAGACCCACTTACTGGAGTAGATCCAGAACTAAGTACGCTAGCTGCTGACGTAAAAACGCTGTTTTGTATGTACTGTGCATGTGCGCGGCAGATGTTACGACCAGTAACTATGAACGTATGTACCAGCCTAGTGTATCAACAGCATAACTACGGATGAAGAGGGGTGCTTCGGTGGTGAGCTGAGCCATTTAAATGGTATAGTATGGGCGTGCTTAGGTGCGTAAGTACGTGCAGCCATTACATACGTCAGTACTTACACTGTGTAAAATTAAGGTAGGAATTGGCAAGCATAAAACGGCCAAAGTACGTACGAGCGAGGGGAGTGTCTAGGGGAGTGCATAGTAAATACGCAAGCATAAATACGCAATCGTTGAAACGTAGCTCTGGATCTGGCCCACTGTTACAAAAATGTTACATAATATTTTATACTTCTAGTCCACTTGTTTACATTAACCTAGGGGACTTCCAAAGAGAACCACAGCATACTATAATCAAACAAACCTCTAAGCTTGAAATACCAAAAATGTGACAAAATAAGCTCTGCAAATAGAAATTACTGTATTTGACAAACTCCACCCATTTCTGCATAAGTCACAAGCTAATAAAGCAGGAATTTCACAGGGCAGGGCACAACTGCTGAAAATAAAATGGAGGGGACTTCAAAATGGTGGATGCAGCCACTATCCTCACTAGTAGAAGTGTGCAGCATGAAGCCAGGATAGTGAAGATGGAGAAGAGGAGGTAGACAAGGATAGAAAAAGTGTAGAAAAGGGAAAGGGGGGAGCAGGACAAGAAAAAGTGAAAGAAAGAGGAATTGAGCTGTGGAGGGGATACAAACAGAAGCAGTAAAACTCTAGTGTGAGTGAGGCAGGCAGAGAGAGATTAACAATTCAGATGTGTTTTAAAGCCAAGAACAATGGACCTGATTCACAGTTAAGAATTTGCATTTTTTTAAAATGCGTATATTTAGGAAGGGGTATACTTAACGTGACCATTTATTTTTTTCCTCAAAACGGGACATCTACAAATTTTTACGGGGGCCCACCACATAGTCAATGGGCGTGGTCAAAAAGTCAAGGCCAGATGATGCTTGTATCAATGAAACTTGCAAATAAACTGTGTATCATCTGTTACACCCACAGACTGTTTCAACAGCTCAGTGTGAAAAGGGTGTTATACTATTAATTCTCAGTTACAGTGACCCATATAATTACAGTAAGTATCCTACTGACATATAAACAAGGCACAGATCATACTACTGTTTACCATACAATAAGGACCGCTAAAGATAATAGCAACTTCATCCTAGTTACCGCCATACAATACAGACTATATCCTATCTATTGCCATACCATACACACTGAACCCTAGTTATCACCATACAATACACATTGTATCCTAGTTATCATCATATAGTACACATTGCATCCTAGTTATCGATATATAATACACATTGCATCGTAGTTATCTCTATACAATACACATTGCATCCTAGTTATCACAATATAATACACGTTGTATCCTCGTTATCGCTATTCAATACACATTGCATACTAGTTATCACAATACAATGCACATTGCATCCTAGTTATCGCTATACAATACACATTGCATCCTAGTTATCACAATA
>WWET01001523.1:159461-169867 GCA_011038615.1 Limnodynastes dumerilii | reverse complement strand
ATTAAAAAAAGATTTAGTATAGATTCCTTCAACACATTTTATATATATAGTCATCCATTGTTTTTATGAAACAATATAGTTTATTGATTTATTCTACATCATATAAGCATAGAAATGCCAATCAATGTTTTGACTAAATCAACTTTAAGAAAAGAAACACTAGTTGATGAAATGACAGCTGTTGTACATTGTAGAGAGAGCAAGTGTGTCTATTTTAAATTAACTATTTTTGTAGATCAATCATGCATAAACAAGTATGCTAGACACATAACAAAAAAAGGTCATTAGGAATGTGTAGTTCTTCAGAGAAGACAGTTTCCTGCCGAGCATTCCACAATGGACTGAAACCATAATCAACAGTGACTAAAAAATAAATGCATGTAGATTACGAAGCAGTACCGAATTTAAACATAGTTCCATTTGCTAGAGCAAATTCCTAAAAATAGTTCAGAAATCTGGGCCATGCATGATAAAACTGTGATGTGAAAGGCAGAAGTGAAGACTAGAATAAAAATAAAATGCATACATTCAGTGAAAGACACAGCATAGAAGAACAAATGAAAATAGAAATGGTTCATGTATATTTAAAAGTCCTAAAAGCATTGCAAGTATCTGCTTCTACATTTGAACCTCACTGAAAGAAAACAGAATATTGAAAGAGCATTTTAAATCTGATATAGTTTCCTGATTTTACACTGAAAGATGTGCTGAGCACCGCCTAGGTGCAAAGCAACATAAGCGACCAGATGTGCCTGACAGACATCAGGCTGGATGTTATGAGATAATTCTGGAATATGTAAATATGTTTGTTTGTGATTGGTGAGTGGGGGGGTTGGGTGGGGTTGGGGTCAGGTGACATAGTCTATATAAGGATTTGTTGAGGGGATTTTCCCCCTCTTTGAAGATTTTGCTGGATTCGGCTGCTTAGATGCCTGGTATTGTCTTGTTTACGGTTCAATATCACATTCAGAGCGCGACATGTGCCGGGCATCGAAAACAACATCGCCGATGCATTATCAAGGTTCCACTGGTCGAGGTTTAGAGAGTTGGCGCCGAATGCATTGCCGGATGGACTTTCATGCCCGAATTATCTTTGGCAGATTGTGCATCCGGCTTAGAGGCTTTGGCGCTGAGTTCTCTTGCTCCGGCCACATTGAGGGCTTATCGCCGGGCCTGGGATCAGTGGTCCAACTATAAAGCTGCAAAAGCTGAAGCAGGTAAGACCGATCGGGCTTTGCTTTTGCATTGGCTTTGGCAGCTTTTTCAAGAGGGGAAATCCGGAGCGTACATGTCATCCCTTATTGCGGGAATTTCTTATTTTACGAAATTACAGGGGCAAGGGGATTTTACTAAAGAACATATTATGGCCCTGGGTGGGTGGAAATCCCGGGTGTTCAAGAGGTATGTTCGGGTAGACAAGCTTCGCTGTGCTAATGCGGTGTGAATTGAACTATTTTGTATTGTTAAATGGTTAATTTTTTCTTACAGAGCAGTTGTGGTAAGTTTTGAATGCTTAGGAGGTGAAGGAAGCCAAGGTGAACTAGATCTAATCGCTCGCCTTCGGGGGGCACGATGGGATTTTCTCCTGTTTTTTCCCCTTTAGTAGGGTCCTCTGATTGGCTACTTGGGGACTCTGGGGGTTTTCAGGAGTTGTTCCCCCTCGTTGGTTCACTTTGGGCTTTTTCTCCTCTCCCCAATTCCCTCTTGTGTTTCCCTTGTCAGTGGTAGGTAGATCATTAAGTATATTGTGGGGTTCTGTGTGTAGGTATTGATCATATTGACGTGTTGGATTCTTTGTTTTATTTCAGGTGTTTTGCCCCATGGCCAAACGGCCTGGATTATGGGGCACTCTTTCATCTTTTGGGCAGGTCAGTTTTTTAAAGACAATGCGGTCAGTTTGGGACCTGTTCCTTTGGATATTGATTGGTTAGGTTTTAGGGGGATGCATTGGGACATATTTTATTTTCTATTTCGAAAATTGGCTGATACTTATGGTTTCCCTGAATTCTTGGTGGTTCATCTAGGCGGTAATGATCTGGGGAGTATGTCAGCTTGTGCTTTAAGATGGGCTATGAAAAAAGATTTACAGGCCATTCATTCCCTTTTTCCCCGGGTACGCATTATTTATTCGCACATTAAGCCTAGATTGGTCTGGAAAGGGCAGACTAACGTGAAAGGATTGGATAAGGCCAGAAAATGTGTGAACTGGTCTTTATCAAACTTTGTTAAACAATTAGGGGGACTGGTGGTGATGCATCCTCAGATTAGTTTTGATAACCCTGAATTGTTTCGGTCAGATGGCGTTCATCTTTCTGAGGTTGGGTTGCATTTATTTGTTGAGAATTTGTTGGGGGTGCTTCGGGGTTGTTCGGTGGCGGGCGTTAACACCTAGGTGTTACGCTGTGGCGGTAGGGGTGTGTGTCACCGTATTTCTGTTGGCGCAGTTAGAAAAGAAATGGGGTTTGTAAATATCTGTTATCAGAGGCGCACCCTTCGAGTATTTCCAGGTCACCTGTCGCGGGACGGGACCTGATTTCTGCCTCCTCCTGAGATGAGGTGTGCACATGAAGAGGTGTTGCCGGGGGTGTTGGGGGGAGGTGGGGGCGCCTTTAACGATGACGTTATGCATCAGTTTAAGTTCCTGTGGTGACACCACCTACTACGGCCACCTTGCTCAACCCTAAATTATATAGTCTACACAAAATTTCCACCTAGTTTTAAAGAATTAATAAACTTATGTCCCCTTTTTAACGCCATTAAAGTTGTCCGTGTGGTTATTTCATTCGCGTATGGGGTGTGGGTGTGCCTGATGTGTGGGAGGTATCAGCTGTTGTTCGCTTATGCTTCTTTTAGAATTTGCATTAATGGTTCTGTATTTTTGTCCATCATTCTAAATTTAGGATTCAACACCAGTCATGTAGAGATGAATAATAAACATTTTTTAAAAAGCATGTCTTGTTACTATTTGTAAATGGTAATTAAGAACCGGATCCAGACTCCCGCGCGCTTTCCGTACGTGCTGGGGAGTCTGTCCGTCTGACATAGAGAGGGGAGTGAATGCCCCTTGTCACTCTCCTCTCATGTGGGCTCTATGGCAGATTACCTGCCATAAGCCTGCCTTAAGTAGAGCGTGCAGATCAGCGGTCCTTATGACTGCTGATCAATCAAAATGAGGTGTGTGTCTATCCTAAACCATACCTTATCACCTTCCGTTAGCACCAAATTGACGCCCCACCTCCCCCCCCCCACTGCTACCGCCAAGTTATTCCCCGTCTCCAAAGAAAATTTGTCCATGTTAGTACATAACACATAACTAAGGGATGGAAGGAGGGAAATGCAAGGAAAAGAGATAGAACTGGAAAAACAGTTCCAGCGCAGATCAGAAACTAAAACAGCTTTCAAAAAATATTTATATAAAAAATAACTTGCAATAATAAATAATAAACTAAATAACCAGGTATAGTCGTCTTAACAGTTTAACAAAATACTCATTTATTAAAACACAATTCCTAAAATCAAAATACAAAATAGTATGGGCCTATAAATACTCATTCATTAATTAATGGTGTAAACAAGAGTGTTACAGATTCTATAAACATGTGTGATTAACACCAATAGACTATATGAAACTTTCTGTATGTACATGAATTAAGTCCGTCCTCATGTAAAGCTTGTATCACAAGGAATCTGAATTCAATTGCAATGTATTGAATAATCACTGCTAGAAAGCAACAGCCTTTGGTAGAGATGATAACTTTCAGACTATGTATCTATTAGAATACAGCAGCCTCTGGCAGAATGTATCAATACTGAGACCCAGCAAATTGGCACAGTAATAATCAAACAGTACTAGCTGGTCAAACATAGAGAATAAAGGTATGATTATGTATATACAGATTTGGGTATAGGTAGATTGATGCCTGTATGATGCCCCTGAATCATATAGGCATCAATCCTATGGTGTCACCTTTAGAGTTGCAGCAATGGTGTATAGTCTGTGTTCCTGGCTAATTTAGGAGTCTCAGGTTTAAGACTGCAATTCAGGGGGCTAGACAATAATCTCCTTCTATTACTTTCGTAATGCACTGTGCCAGAGTATTTAAATCCAGTCAGCAGTTCACTACGTTCAGTACAGTGTCTTGTTTGCGTGGATTGCTGTATACACCTGCTTGCTCACTTTTAACAGAGTAAAGCAACATGAGGGACATATCATGCCTTTGATGAAATCTCTGGATGAGAAGAAATGTGTCAACATGTGTGCTTTTTAATGGGATCCCTAACTCTCATCTTATCTGCACCTAAAACCATCTAACAGAGTTGCTATACTCTATTAAAAGTGAGTGAGCGGGTGCATGGAATTAATTAATGTACATGCAGAAAGTGTCATATAGTCTATTGGTATTAATCACACATGTTTATTATAGAATCCGTAAAACTTGTTTACACCATTTCAATTATTTCATGAGTGTTTATGGACCAATATTATTTTGTATTTTGATGTTAGGAATTGTGTTTTAATAAATGTGTATACTATTTCGTCAAACTATTAAGGCGACTATATCAGGTTATTTAGTTTATTTTTTTGCAAGTTACTTTTATATAAATATTTTTTGAAAGCTGTTTTGGTTTCTGATCTGCGCTGGAACTGTTTTACTAGTTCTATCTTGCAATCTCCATAGGGGAGCTTCACAACCCCCTTCCTGACTGCGATTAATTAACATCACAGTTTTGTAACTGAGAGATATTTGTTAAGTGAATTTATAATTATTTATTTGATATTAGTGTGGCTTTAATTTTAATCCAAAGCGCCTGCTTTACTTTTGTGTTTTTAAAGAGAAAGAACTACCTACTGCACAACCTTATAAACGCTCAGGCCCAACACCTTATCCCCCAAATCTAATCTATATGGGTAATCCCATTAACCCTTGATTGACTGGTATAAGTACCCCCAATCGGGTGTTTATAGGCCTTCATGCCAAATCCCCCCCCCCCCCCGTGTGTTGTTTTAATGTTAAGTGTTCTTTCATATAAGGTTTCTACAGAGCAAGATTAACCCCTGGGAGGAAGAGGGACCAAGCTAGTCTGTTACCTGGATTTTCTTTGATTAACCCTTTGAGAAAAACATATCACGAAAGAACAGGTGAGTGCTAATTGTGACACTGTACAAACCCAGAAAAGAAATGCAAACAATTGCAGCTTTTCTGACTTGTTAGGGAATTATGAATGAATTATGAGGGTATGTACAATTGTAATCTGATCATTTGTATAAACTATAAATAAATGGTAATAATAATAATAATAATATTAATAATAAACTACAGTGCATGACTCAGTCTGGGATAATAATGACCATAGAGACAACGGCCAGATCCTGGGCTATGGTCGACAGGGGAATTATGTACAGCGCGTACGTAAGTCCCCTGTCTAGGTGCATGCGCACAACCTTCTTACGACGCCCTAAGTGTTACGTACGCCGGCTCTTACGAAAAGGGGGCTTTCCCCCATTACACATGTCGTATTTCCGCATTGAAGGCAGAGATAGACATGCTAATTATGGGACGGGGTGGGGGAAGCCCCGTTACGATTAGGCATGCGGCCGTGAGGCCACATACGTGATCGTAAAAGTTAGGGTAGGAATCTGGACACGTAAGATTCACGTGTCCAGATTTCCTACCGACAGCAGGGAGTGCACGCCCCACGCCCCGATGCTGGCGGCCGTAAGGTGCCCGTAGGCCAGGATCTTAAGGTTTTAATATGTTCGAATAAAATTTTGTAGTTTTATACCACAAACTGGCTCTGCAACTAAATGAGATGTACGTTACTTAATAACCTACCCTATTTTTTGCTGTCACTCAAATTTGAGTAGGCGACATTCTTCCTTCCTATTGTTAATTTTGGGGATAGGTGTAGTGTCTCTCTCCTGGCTATATGCCCTGTATATTGTGAGTTTGGTGCGACACTACCCCCTTTGTCCAGGATCCGGCCCAACCTGACTATAAAAAATTATTGTACAAACATTTTAGGTTCCTTAACAGTCACGTAGATAAAGGGGCATAAATGTTTATTGTGCTTTGTACTGACAATCTACCTAAATAAGGGGAAGCATGTTTTTTATTTAATAGAGATAATAAAATTATAATATTATTTAATGAAATAAGACTATATTTTCTACATTAACTTTGTCAAGTTTGTCAACAATGAATCCTTGCACAAAGTGCAGTATCTAGACCTAGCAAAGCCCCCCCAAAAAGATTATGCATCCAGCCTTTTACTTCCATCCCCTTGTAAACAGACTGGGAGGGATACTCTTCACTCACCTGTCACCTTAATTGACAGAACCTCTTCGGCTGCCACTGCGCCAAGTGACCATTCTTACTTGTAGAATACCTCTTTCCGCACTCTCCATCCGCGATTGTCTCCTACTGCTAGGACCTATTCACTACTTCTACTTCAGCCCTAGCACCCAACTCCTACAAGGTCTATCAACCTCCTAACCACAGGGTCTAGCACCAAGTAACAAACCCTAACAAGGGCCTATACCAGTACCAGGGCCTAACACTCTGCATCACAAAAGGCTTGTTGCCCTTAACTAACTACAGGGCCTAGTATCCTGAACAATGAGTTACCTCTTTTGTGGCTGTCAGTATCATCCTAATCATCTCCTTTGGACTGGACCTCCCCTTCTTACTGGTGTCAGTGGGTAATTATCTCCTCATTTCCAAGATGTGAAGATGTCAGCAACAGTTTCTTACCCACTGATCATCCTTTGCCTTTGGTGTGACTGTCCCACACAGTCTTTTTAAGCTTTCGTGTTCCACAGAGCTGATTATACAGCTGGCTCATTGTGCTCCAGCATGACAAAGGTCTCATGGCAAGCCAGAAATGACTTCACAGATTCCTCATGTAAGAAGACCTACTTGCTGACCCAGCAATGGTACCTCCCAACAAGTGAGTCCGTCTTCTCTCTTCCACGTACTGGTGTTATGGTACCCCAGGATTACCAGTACTGTGGTATGGAGGGACCGTGGGTAGGTAGTGGAAGTGATACAGTACTCCGGAATTACCCGTAGAGGAACCAGAGTGACTGTGAGAGAGAAAGGGTGAGTAAATCCCCAAAGAAGCACCACCTGATTTCGAACCTTCACTAGAGACCCTGATGGTGGGGATAGACTGGAGCTGTAGGAACCCGTCAAGGGCACCCCCTTGGGAATGTACTCGGGAGATGAGCAGAGCGTCAGGAGGAGAGAATAGATAAGACAAAGCTGGGAAAGAAAGAATTAAGGGGGAGAAAGGCAGGTCACAAGAACTTGACCGGCGACGAACTACAAATACCAAAAAACAAGACACCACGGACTGGGAAATATACGGACTGGACTAGGACAAGACTGACATCACAGATAGGGACTCACATACATCAGTCACGCAAGAAATGGGAAACTCCCTGGAGGGCACAAGTACACTCAAACCAGGATGATAAGGGAAAATGGGAAGGGAAATACACAAAGAAGGGAGAAAGGATGCAAGAGGTAACCAACAGGGATAACAGGGTAAGGATAAATGAGGAATAACCTGGGACACTCAGAATCGAGGCACAGAGCACAAGGCAGAGGCACTAGAGAGAATAAGGGCAGATCACAGGCTGACCAACAGACGCTATAATCAGCGCCAGATAGCAGCCAGGAAGGAACTAAAATACCCTCTGTAACCCAGTGATTGGCCAGACCCTGGAAGGCAGGCGTTCCCCAAGAGAAGGAAAGGCATAAGAGGGCAGCCGGAGAAGACGCGCGCTTAGGAGGGAGAAGACGCACATAGGTATCCAGGGCCGCGGTAACTAGGTAAGCTGTCGGCTGGGGATTCCCCATAGACGCGCCGTGGGACTATAAGGTAAGCGCCAGCAGGGAGAGATCCGAAGACACAGCCTGCCATTACACGGCAGCTGTAACAGTACCCCCCCTAAACGAGGGATTATGATACCCCTACAACCAGGTTTGTTGGGGAACTTCTGATGAAAGGTCTTCTTCAACTTATCAGCATGCAAGTCCTTATAAGGTACCCATGACCTTTCCTCTGGCCCATATCCTTTCCAATGGACCAAGTAGAGGATTCTGTTACGGACCTTCTTGGAATCAAGGATACTCTCCACTTCAAATTCCCCCTCCTCATTAAAAGAAGTCTTCTCATTCCTGGTGTGTCTTGAATTTCTTTGAATATCTGACTGGTTTTAACAATGAAGCATGGAACGTGGGTGGTATCCTGAGATTACATGGCAAGGATAGTTTAAATGCTACTGGTTAATCTTCTTCACAATGAGGAATGGTCCAATAAAACGTGGCCCCAATTTTCTGGAGGGTTGTTTGATCTTAATGTTTTTAGTTGAAAGCCACACTTTCTGTCCAACCTTAAACGTGCATGGTGATCGATGCTGATCTTCTCTGGTCTTGGTTTTGAAAGCTGCAGAACGTAAAGCTCGATTGACTTTTCCCCAAATAGTTTTAGTTTTCATTTTCTTGATGGTGATTCTGGCAACAGATCTGGGGGTGGTAGAACAGGACAGGGAGTTAGCCTTCGAATGGAGACCATACACACAATAGAATGGTGATATATTGGTAGAGGAGTGGTGAGCATTATTGTATGCGAACTCTGCCCAGGGAATATTTTCAGACCAATCATTCTGATATGAGGATACATAGAAACGTAAGTATTGCTCTAGAGATTGATTTACCCTCTCGGTCTGTCCATTCGACTGAGGGTGATACCCGGAAGACAGATTGATCTTAATCCCCAGATTCTTGCAAAATGCTTTCCAGATGACAGCAACAAATTGTGATCCTCGATCCGACACGACTTCCCTGGGCAATCCATGCAGTCTGAAGATATGTTTGATAAACAGCTTGGCCAAAGTTTGAGCATTAGGAAGTCCTTGCAAAGGTACAAAGTGCTCCATCTTACTGAACCTGTCTACCACTACCCAGACCATGAATCCTTGAGAATTCGGAAGATCAGTGATGAAGTCCATGGACAAGTGTGTCCATGGACGATTGGGGATAGGCAGCGGTTAAAAGGGGCCAATGGGTGGAATCCGAGGAGTTTTGTTTCTGGCACACAGAGAACATGAATCCACAAATTCCTTGACGTCTCTGGACATGGCCACCAAACAGAATGGAGAAGGATCTTCAAGGTTTTCTGGATACCTGGATGTCCAGATGATCTACATGCATGAACTTCTGTCAGAATCCGTTTCCTGAGTTCAACCGGGACAAAGAGACGACCCAAAGGTTTCTTACTGGGAGCTTGAGTTTGCAGAGATTCTAATTTGGTTTGGAGATCTTGAGTGAGTCCCGTCAAGATGGCTGATGGATCTACAATGGGTAAGGGAGGGAGGGACCATGCTCCGGCAGAAAAGAACGAGACAGGGCATCGGCCCTATGATTGAGAAATCCAGGTCTGTATGAGATCTTGAAATTAAACCTGGTGAAGAACAGTGCCCAGCGGGCCTGACGTGGATTGAGATGCTTAGCTGATTGTATGTAGGCGAGATTTTTATGGTCTGTTAATACCGTAATTTCATGAGCTGAGCCTTCCAGTCAATGGGGTAGATCCAGAACTACGTGTGCCGTACGTTTATTCGCGGAGCGTATTTTCGTACACGTAAGTTCGCTACACTCCCCTCGGCACACCCCTTGCACGGACGTATTTTGTCAAAATACGCCACCCAAACCCAACCTTAACTTTTCCAAACGTAACACCATACGTCCGCTAACGGACGTACAGACTACGCGAACGTACGCAGCTTAGCACGCCCATACTGTACACTTTAAATACCACCCCCCGCCTACTTCACGTAAAACGCACGTATTGTTGTGTAACGTAAAGTTGTCACGCCCACACGTAAGTATTTACGTGTGACATACGTGAATCACCCATACATTCTAAAATACGCTACGTCAATGTGCGTATTTTCTGCGGTGCGCATGCGCAGTGCGTACAAATCTGCGAATTTACGTGTCCGCCACACGTAAATTCGCGGAAATGCGTAGTTCAGGATCTGCCCCAATGTCTCCATTCTTCAAAAGCCATTTTTATGGCCAGTAACTCTCGGTTGCCCACGTCATAGTTTCTTTCCGCTTGAGAGAACTGTCTTGAAAAGTATGCACAAGGATAGAAATTCAAATCTTGCGGATTCTTTTGAGAAAGTACGGCCCCTGCCCCGACATCAGACGCATCAACTTCAATGAGAAACGGCAATTCAGGATTGGGATGAGTCAGAACATAGAAACATAGAAACATAGAAAGTGACGGCAGATAAGAGCCACATGGCCCATCTAGTCTGCCCATTTGTTTATTGAAAACTATACTGACCCTAGACCCTATTTACCCTCAATTGGGGTTACAATTTAGGATACCCT
>WWET01001523.1:142182-154645 GCA_011038615.1 Limnodynastes dumerilii | reverse complement strand
CATATGTAGGATGCTGTTGCGGGCCACCGCCGATAGGACCAAGAAGAATTGCCGAACTCCCCTGGTGTTACGGTACCCCGGGTTTACCAGTACCGTGGACCGGGGTGACCGTGCGAAGGTAATGGAAGTGAAACAGTACTCCGGAATTACCCGACAAAGAACCAGAGTGACTGCAAGGAAGAAGAGACGAGTAAGTCCCCAAGAAGCACCACCTGATTTCGGACCGAGTGTTCGCTAGAGCCCCTAGAGGTGGGGATAGACTGGAGCTGGTAGGAATCCGTCAAGGGCGCCCCCTTGGGAGTGTTACTCGGGAGATGAGCAGAGCGTCAGGAGGAGAGGATAGATAAGACAAAGCTGGGAAAGAAAGAATTAAGGTAGAGAAAGGCGGGTCACAAGAACTTGACCGGCGACGAACTACAAATACCAAAAAACAAGACACCACAGATGGGGAATATATACGGACTGGACTAGGACAAGACTGACCTCACAGATAGGGACTCACATACATCAGTCACGCATGAAATGGGAAACTCCCTGGAGGGCACAAGTACACTCAAACCGGGATGATAAGGGAGAATGGGAAGGGAAATACACAAAGGAGGGAGAAAGGATGCAAGAGGTAACCAACAGGGATAACAGGGTAAGGATAAATGAGGAATAACCTGGGACACTCAGAATCGAGGCACAGAGCACAAGGTAGAGGCACTTAAGAGAGAATAAGGGCAGATCACAGGCTGACCAACAGACGCTATAATCAGCGCCAGATAGCAGCCAGGAAGGAACTAAAATACCCTCTGTAACCCAGTGATTGGCCAGACCCTGGAAGGCAGGCGTTCCCCAAGAGAAGGAAAGGCATAAGAGGGCAGCCGGAGAAGACGCGCGCTTAGGAGGGAGAAGACGCACGTAGGTATCCAGGGCCGCGGTAACTAGGTAAGCTGTCAGCTGGGGATTCCCCATAGACGCGCCGCGGGACTATAAGGTAAGCGCCAGCAGGGAGATATCTGGAGACACAGCCTGCCGTTACACGGCGGCTGTAACAACTGGTCCTCTCCCTGCTCTCCCACACCATTATTGTTAGTCTTCTGTAATTATAACACTTCAGTTGGAATTTGTGAGGCACTTGAATTTTGCTTGATTTGTAGCAAGATGATATTTTATCATGTTTTATGAACGAGCTGACCTAAAATTTGATTTGTTCCAGCAAAACTATGTCAATCATGTAATATTTATTTAGCTGTTCATGTACATTTGTTAAAACATTTATGCATAGTATGCACAGTATCCATGTCATGAGTTGGAAGACACTGTAGATTTAAAAAATATTCAGAACAATGTAATTCAGAATGTGTAAAATTATGTTTCAAGGTTGTCTTGGGAAAAGTACTTTAGTGAAAGAAGAAGAAGAAAAAAACAGAGTTCTAATATTGCGAATAAATTCTATGCTGACCCCATGGTTCTTTCTGATAATTTACAGAAATCACTTAAAGTGACCATAGAAAAATAGTAAACTTTACTAGATAAACATTGCATTTATTTTTTATTACAAAGCCATGATGGCATGAATATTTAATGACGGCAAAGTAGTTTTCCAGCAACAACTGGGAATACTGTGTTTTTATTTAGGCTATCGGAATTACAAATTTATACAACAAAGTTAAACTCTTCAATTTCAGAATCAAGACATAATTAGAGGTTAAAGGGCTTAAACATTTTTAAAATATGCTTTGATGTATGATATCTGAACTTCCCGACACCTATCATTGTAATATTCTTAAGGTGTGAAAGAAGTAAGTCTACTTACTTAAGTAAGTCCACAAGAGTTTTAAATTATAACAAGATTCAAACACGAAAAGGTCAAGGCCAAGAAAAATAGATGCAACAATACAACAGAGCTGTAGTATAAGGACAAGATTCTGGAACCATTGGAAGATGCCAAAGAATATAGAAGGGTGATAAGAGGGTGGGAGGAATAGTAGGGAGGGAGTGAGACCTGGCAGATAATAGGTAGGACATGCTTCCTGATCTCTCCCAATAGAGTTGGCATAATTATGTGTGTTGTGGCCCTCCTGACTGTGATGCCAGACACAAAGCATCAAGTCGTCTTTTCAAGGAGCTGTCCTGGCCGTCACTGCCGTTCTCATCCATTATGCTAACCTGTGGAGCTTATATTGCTATACTCTTCAGGTCCAGTTTTACTATGCATACCCTCCTCACTGACCCAGAATACAGGTCACCTTCCCCCATTCTTGTGCAGACATGTACATTTGTAACCTCGCCTGCATGCTGACTGGGGAGTGGCACCCCACTATGGTGTAATAGTGAGCTGTTTAAAGCTTATCTCTCATGAGGACTTGGGCTTCTGGAACTGGTCTGGAGTGGTCTCCCTAGGGTAGATGTATCAAGGTACATCTATTATTTAATTTCTAATATCCAGGCTGCTATTGCTGTCCCCCTGTCCACACTGTTTCAAGATTTCCCATAGCATGCGTATTAGGTCCTTTACGCAAGCTATGTACCAGTTTGGTATGTAGATTGCCTCAGTGCGGTCTTTAGGTTTGCTCATGAAAGTACATTAGTTCAGGAGACAGGTAAAAATAAATAATGCAATAACAGTCTTCACGGAACCGGACTATGCCGGACTGGAACAGGTAGGCAAGACACAGTTCAAATAGACAGGCTTGGCAGGACCGGACTATGCCGGACTGGAATAGGTAGACAAGACACAGTTCAATTGTAATAGACAGGTTTGGCAGGACCGGACTATGCTGGATTGGAACAGGTAGGCAAGACACAGTTCAATTGTAATAGACAGGCTTGGCAGGACCGGACTATGCCAGACTGGAACAGGTAGGCAAGACACAGTTCAATTGTAATAGACAGGCTTGGCAGGAACGGACTATGCCGGACTGGAACAGGTAGGCAAGACACAGTTCTAATAGAGTAACCAGACTGAACTTGTATTGAGCTGATGGCAAAGGTAAGCAGCGACCGAAGCTGGATTACAAGGTAAGCTGGAACCAGAGCTGGATTGCAAGGTAAACTGGAACCGGAGCTGGATTGCAAAGTAAGATGGAACTGGATCTGGATTGCAAGGTAATCTGGAACCAGAGCTGGATTGCAAGGTAAACTGGAACCGGAGCTGGATTGCAAAGTAAGCTGGAGCTGGATTGCAAGGTTAAATCAAAGTCAAGAACAGGGTCAGGATCAGAGTTAGGATCAGAGTTAGGATCAGGACAGCCAGGCACCTAGAATGAACAAGTTGTTCTGGCAAGGAGTTGTTAGTGCACAGGGTTTAAATAGTGCTCCCTGTGCACTGATTGGGTGGAGGACTGAAGCAAGTGAATTCCTATTGGCTCTTATGTGTTATGTGTCCTGAGGCAAGATGGCGACGCTCATGCACCGGAGTACCGCGGTGCTGGACGCCGGTAACCATGTGGGAGACGCCACAGGTGTGGTGTGGGCTGCAGCAATCCAGGCTGGGTGAGCATAGGAGGCTGTCCCTATGGTGGTGACAGTCTCCGGGAGCCTGGGCCATGGTACCGCCGGGAGAGGACCGCTGTCAGCTGGCTCCTAATGGGGTAAGTGTGGCGCTTGGTGCCGCTGTTCATGACAAAGAGGTGGCGTAATGCCGCCTCGGGGAGGGATTAAGTAGAAGTGGGAGGGGGAGGGTTTTAGATTAGCCGAGAAGGGTGAACATTGCACGGAAAGTTAAGGTAGCTCTATGACACTCGTAAGTACCACAAGGTACCTAAAAATGGGGGGGCTTTGAATAGGGGCAGGACGGATGAGTAAGGTGCGGATCTGTCCTTTATTTTGACCTCTTGAAGGTCTTCATACCTCTGTGCCTTCAGGCATATCTCTTTGGTTTAACCCTGGAGGAAACTTTTGGTGTTCCCATCTGAAAATATATATTTGCCCTCACCTATCTCACTAAGATCATAGTGGTAAAAAAGTGGCTTGTTTTCTCCTCTCTAGAGGGGAGTGCATATCTGTGAGTTAACATGACATTGCCTCGTGAGATGTTACCGAACAAAAGAAGAAAACCCCATCACATGTTTTATAAAATTTGGTCTTAATGGCTTGAAACTTCATCTTATATTGAGGGAGATACAGACTGTGCTACAACAACTATGGGTACAAGCTGAAGTTTGTTAGCCCCACTTATTTTCCACATGCTCTGTGAGAGTCCTTTCCTCTAGAATGGTAATACAAAACCATGTTTTGTCATGCCCAGTATTCTAACTCCCTTTTCATTTCAGTATGCTGGTCTACTGATTGCAGTGTCTTGTGTACTGCTTTTTACTGCCTGATATTAAAAGCATTGATTTTTCACGCATCTAGGTGTTGTAACTGGAGCATTGATTTTTCCAGCATCTAGGAGTTGTAACTGGATCATTGATTTTTCCAGCATCTAGGAGTTGTAACTGGAGCATTGATTTTTCAAGCATCTAGGAGTTGTAACTGGAGCATTGATTTTTCAAGCATCTAGGAGTTTTAACTGGAGTTTGAACTGGATTAGGGCTGGATTTGGGTCCATTTATATTATCTGTGTGATCTGTTCTTGTAGTGAAGTTTGCTTCTACAACATCTGGTCTTGTGCATTGCAGTGGTTGTGATGCATTTGTTTTATGGGAAACTATTTGGAAACTCAGATGTTGTCCAATTTGTCAGAAGTTGTCTTTTTGCGGGCTGAGATAGCTAGAATGCATGGTGAGCTATGCAGAATGTCTGTTTCCTTGATGCCACCATTGTCTCAGAGAGCTCCCAGGAGGTGTACTGGGTGGACTATGGTGAGGAATGCTTGAAAGAAGGTTCCAGTTGTGCAAGGACACATTGCACAAGCTGTGCCCTTGCAGAACTCATATGCAGCACTTGGAGGGCTGGAGTGTATAACAACAGATAATGTAGAATATGAGGTGTTAAGGGAACCTGAATGGCAGGAATAGGGAATCCCTGAGAAGGACTGTACTTCTTGTGGAGGAGACCAGCTGGATAGAGGTTCTGAAATTAGGAATCAGGTGAAGTGTTTGCCCTCCACGGGATAAAAAGCGCATTTTAAATATTATAAAGAGATCTAGCAAGGAAAGGGAGATTGATGTAATTATCCACCTTGGGACAAATGACTTGGCCAATTCTGGAGTTGTGGCTGTTATAGATGTATTTAGAAAGTTGGGAAATGCTGTTAAGCAGGTGGCAAATACTGTTTCTTTTTCTGAAGTGTTGTCAGTACACAGATCTGAAGAAGGTAGAATGATGCGCATTAGTGACTTCAATCTGTGGCTTAGGAAATGGTATCATGAGGAAGGATTTGGGTTCATAAAACATAGCCATGCCATCTGGCAAAACAGAAACATGTATAGAAGGGATGGCTTGCATCCATCATCTGTGGGATCAGATATTCTGAGTGAGCAGTTTGAATGTTTTGTTAGAAACCATTTAAACTAGGAGGGGGGTGGGGAAGTAATGCAAATAATGAAAATAGCTGCTCCCCCAACCAAGAAGCGTTGTAGGGCCAGTCAATAATGACAGATAGCATAACCGCAGCAACTAAGGGAAAGGACAACAGAAAAAACAATATAAACATATCTATCAATAATAATAATAAACAGAAGAATAGGAGATTCATAATGCAACCTCTCAGAGCAACGTGTGCAAATGCTAGGAGCTTAGGAAATAAAATCCCTGAACTAATTGCAATAATGGCAAGGGATAACCTGGATATTGTGGGAATCACGGAATCATGGTGCAATGAAAATCATAACTGGGACCTAGCTATACCAGAATATAATTTATTTAGGAAGGACAGAGTAGGAAAAATTGGTGTATTTATGTATGTGAAGGAAGGTTTAAATTCAACTTTAATAGGGAGTATTGAAGAAAAACTGAGGCACTTTGGGTAACCATAGAAACCCAGGGGGTGATTCTTCATACTGGAGTGATATATAGGCCACCAGGACAGGATGAGGAAACAACCAATGTCCTATTGCAAGACATTGCTAAAATGGCATTAAAAGGGGAAATAATAATCATGGGAGATTTTAATCTACCTGATGTAAACTGGGGTGAGTCTTCAGCAACTCCACCTGAAATGGGGACATTTTAGTTTTATTACAGGGAGCGGCCCTCAAGCAGCTGGTGAGAGAGCCCACTCGCAAAGAGGTCATCTTAGATTGGTACTTACAAATGGTGACAGAATCTCAGACGTAAGTGATCATCAAGCAGTATGGTTTAGTATAATGACTGAGAGAGACATGCGCCACACAAAGACAAAGGTTAGGAAGGCGGATTTTGTGAAAATGGGGAAATAAGTGATTTTTTTGGCAGAGTGGAGGCACACGAAAGGAGTACAGGAGCAGTGGGGAAATAAAAAAAAATGCATTATTAACAGCAACAGACCTTTTGTATAAGAAAGGTTAGGAAAAACCCCAGAAAAAGAAAGCCAATGTGGTTTACAAAAGAGGTAGCAAGTATAGTGAAAGCAAAAAAAATGGCCTTTAAGAATTATAAGCAAACTCAAAATAATGATGACAGGGAAGAGTATTTTGCAAAGCAGAAGGAGGCTAAAAAGGTTATCAGGGCAGCAAAAGCACAAACTGAGGAAAAACCGGCCCACTTAGTACAAAAATAGGACAAAAGCTTTTATTCGATATATAAATGAAAGACGAAAAATTGAAGAGGGAATCGTAAGGCTCAAAACTGAGAGTGGGAGTCTTGTTGAGGATGAAAGGGCTGTGGCAGATCATCTTAACAAGTATTTCTGTTTAATATTCACAAAAGAGATAGAGGGGAAGGGACTACTTTTAAATGGTAAGACTATTAATACAAAGGAGGCAATTACTACTGCTTTCACTGAGGAGCAGGTATTAAATGAACTTTCAAAGCTGAAAGTGGACAAATCAATGGGACCAGATGGGATACATAATAGGATACTAAAAGAGCTTAGAGAGGTGCTGGCAAAACCATTAACTAAATTATTCAACCAGTCATTAATTACTGGGGTGATTCCAGAGGACTGCAAAATAGCAAATGTAGTCCGTCTGCATAAAAGTGGCAGTAGGGAAGAAGCAGCAAACTACCGAACAGTGAGTCTAACATCACTAGTAATGGAAACACTGTTAAAGAAACAAATTGTACAATATCTTAAATCTAGTAATTTACAGGATCCTAAGTAGAATTGGATTCACTTGGGGAAGATCATGTCAAACAAATCTTATTGAATTTTTTGACTGGGTCAGTAAAGTATTAGATAAGGGGGTGCTGTAGACATAGCTTATCTAGATTTTAGTAAAGCTTTTGACACTGTGCCACATCGCAGACTAAATAAGCTGGACTTGGGATTGGACTTGAAGATAGTTGCATGGATACAATCTTGGTTACAGGATAGACAGCAGAGTGTTGTAGTAAATGGAATCCATTCTGGGGATGGTAAGGTAACCAGTGGAGTACCCCAGGGTTCTGTACTTGGACCAGTGCTATTTAATATCTTTATAGGTGATTTTGCCTGTGGTATTGAGGAGAAAATATGCCTATTTGCAGATGACACCAAGATATGTAATAGGGTAGACACACCATGAGGGGTACACAATATGAGGGATGATCTAGGAGAAATGGTCAAGAGTGTGACAACTGCAGGGTAATGCCAAAAAATGTGCAAACTCATGCACTTGGGGCACAAAAAACAAAAAGCTCAATATATCCTTAATGGCACTATGTTAGAAACTGCTGAGGCGGAAAGGAGTCATTATTTCATGTGACTTAAAGGTAGCCAAGCAATGTAACAAAACAATGAGAAAGGCAAGTCAGATGCTTGGTTGCATAGGGAGAGGAATTCGTAGCAGAAAGTAGTGATGCCCCTTTATAGATTGTTGGTACGACCTCACCTGGAACATTGTGTTCAGTTCTGGAGGCCATATTTCCAGAAGGACATAAATACATTAGAGACTGTGCAAAGAAGAGCAACTAAAATGGTGCATGGCCTGTGTCACAAATCATACCAAGAAAGGCTAGAGGAACTAAACATGTATAGGTTGGAGCAGAGAAGGGAAAGGGGGGACATGATAGCAGCTTTCAACATTGGCGTATCTATAATGGGTGCAGGGTATGCAGTCCACACGGGCCCCTCAGAACAGGGGGCCCCATGGCATGTATCCTGCACCCTGGGCTGGAAGGGGAAGGGGGGCCATTCAGCATCTATTTTTTGCCTCTAATATCTCCTGAAGGGAAGAAATAGATGCCAAATTAGTCCCCCTTCCCCTGCGGTGGGACTGTCCCGATTTGCGGGGCAAAAAGGGAGTGTGGCTTACAGCGCCGTTAAGCCACACCGCCTTTTCGGCCCGCAAATCTGAGCAGTCCTGTCTCAGGTAAGGGAAGGGGGGGAGCCCATGTGCAAATCCTGCCCACGGGCCCCCTCACTTCTTAAAACGCCCCTGGCTTTCAAATATATCAAGGGTTGTGACTGGCTAGAGGAGGGTGGCATTTTCAAAGAAAGAGGTGTAATAGAACATGATGGCATGAATATAAACTGGAGGGCGGTAGATTCAGAGGAAATGTGCAGAAAAATTACTTCACTGAAATGGTGATATATAAGTGGAATAGCTCCCATCTGAGGTTGTTGAATCTAACACAGTAGAACAGTTTAAACATGCTAAATATAAGGATATCCTAAATCTTAAACTAAATTAAGGGTAAATAGGGTGTAGGGTCAGTATAGTTTTAAATAAACAACTGGGCAGAGTGGATGGGCCATGTGTGTTATCTGCCGTCACTTTCTATGTTTTTATGTTTCTGTCACCTGTGTTGGTTTCTGTTTTCTTCTACTGAGTGTGTATTATTAAAACTATTATGGTGATAGGTGGGAGAAGGTGCGATCTGCCATGCTTGGGGGGTGTGTGTTCTTCATTTACTAATGATGCAGAGGCAGAAGCTGCAGAAGCCAATAGTGCAGAGACAGATGGTACAGATGGAGATGGTGCACCGCTGATAAGTTGTAGTCCTGTAAATATAGGATGCCGTTTGCAGAACTAAAGTTTCATTTTCGAAATAAAGGCAGCTGAAAACATAGTTGTCTGTCTCTATTTCAAAAATATTACCAATTAGAAACTTTCACTAATGAATGGGTAAGTATGGCGAATTTATTTTGTGGCATACTTACCCTATCTTACCCTATCATTCATTTCGGAAACCGCCTCTGCAGATCCGCTGCATAGCCACAGACCCGCCGCACCGCACCGCACCGGACAGGTAAGTATTACAGTGAAGTATATGGGGAATATTAGGTGAGTTAGCCTAAGGGTAGGGGAGTCTTAGAGTTAGGCTGCAGGGAAGGGAATCTTAGGGTTATGATGTGGGAAGGGGAAGGGAGTCTTAGGCTGCAGGGAAGGAAGTCTTAGGGTTAGGATGCAGGAAGGGGAGTGTTAGGGTTAGGCTGCGGGGAGGGGAGTCTTAGGGTCAGGCTGCAGAGAGGAGAAGGTTAGGGTAATGGAAGGGGAGGCTTAGGGTTAGGGTAATGGCAGGGGAGGGTTAGGGTTACATTAATACTCACCATTTGCCACTGATGTGGGTCCCCTCAAAGAGGCATAGCAATCGATCTCCGGAGCACCGAACAAGGTGCTCCGAAAGGTGAGTGGCTAAACTAGCCCCAACCCTTCCCCTAATTGTAACCCTAACCCTCCCCTTCCATTACCCTAACCCTAAGACCCCCTCCCTACAGCCTGACCCTAACCTCCCCCATCTATGGTCCTAACCCCCCTAATACTAAAATGCCCCAGTTCTCCGTAGCTGTCATCCGACGGGTCTGGGAAAATGAATGGGTGAGTATGCCGATTGGCACACTGACCCATTCATAAAATAAATGTCTAAAATGGCCCTCTATTCGAAATAGAGACACCCAAAAAGTAACTTTCGGCTGTCTCTATCGGCGATCGGACCAGAGACTGCAACCATTTGGCGCTGCATCTTCCTTCTTCGGAGGATCAATTGCTTCTCCGTGGTGAGGCAGAAGCAATCGATTTCACAGCCAGTTCGCAACTAGCTAGTATAAAATGGTAAGTAGGGAGATGAATGTTTGAGTATTAATCCAAACACTCCTCTAGCGCGCAGCTGGGATGAGACTACACCAATATGTGATAATATCAAGGTGGTTTTTAAAGGAACATTCCAGCAGCAACACTGGGGATGACTAGTCCCCTTCAGAAAAATAGAACAAAATAGAGTTGCGCTATGGAAGTAACCTATAAAAATAATATTTATTAAAACCAGGGTAAATACAACTATAGTAAAAAAAAGGGTCAAGAATAAATACTTATTGTACAAACAATATTATACTAACAGTTGTGGATATTATAAATAGACACAGCATGGATTTAACTTATTTCCAATCAAAAAATGCCTGTCGACAGGACTCAAATATAAAAAAATTAATTGGGATGATGCTCCTCACAATCCAATAATTTGATGATCCTTGGCCACCATATGTTGTAGAATGGACCGCTCATAGATGTAGTTTTTAGTTAGAACAAGTCCACACTGTGAAGTGTTGATGGTACATATGGATTTGTAATTAACATAAGCAGTCTTGTGGTCAAAAGACTCATAAACTGTGAGATATCAACAGTGTATTTAACTTAGTGGAATGCCAAATGGATGATTAAACTTCAACAGATGATTGAAACAATGTATAAGTAGATCTTATGTCCATATACAGAAATCGAGCATGTTCAAACAACAGAATCAGCTGACATATGGGGAGGTCCCGTTAATGTGCTCACTACTCAGCCATGATAGTATGGGCTCCAACAGCGGTTAGCTGTGCTATACTCACAAATGGGGCCCTTTGAAACGGTGCAGAATCCGTTAGACGCTTGATGCACGGAGATCTTTTCTCCTCCCACCGGACGCCGCTCTGGCAGACCGCAGCGGGAATTATCCCGTGCAGATGTATGGTAAGAGAGCTGACTGAAGCTCTATTTGCCTCCAACGGCCGTAGTTATGACTGAGGGAGCTCCCGTATTATTGTAATGACTTGTATAATGCTCGATATGATGCTGGTACAATCTCTCTATTTTTGGTACGCCAGGGAAAGGATGGAGGTAAGCGCTGTGTGTATATGCTTTTCCTTTACGCGTTTCTCTTATAATTAGGTTTCATCAGAAGGTAAAAGGTGGATATCCGGTCTCCCGCTATATAGCATCAGGTAATTGATAATTAACATCACCTGTGTCCATTATTCCCAAAATGGGCCACTTCTTCTATAGCAGGAGACGTATTCAGCTCAAAAGAGATCAATAGACAAATTCAAATCATAGTTATCAATTATAAGAAAGACAATATATGTGTAAACAAAATTATACACCTAATCTATTTTTACAGTATGTCACGATTACATGCAACAATAAAAATTAAAATGAAAAACAAAAATTATAAAAAAATACATAATGACCAAAAATACAGCGACATATACCTAAAACAATATCAAAGACAACCCATATATAGTCTATATATACCCTCTTGGTTGTGAATCTCTGCTCTATCTCTTAAAGAAACATATCCAATTATGTTATAAAGACACCATTCCCTTCTTTTGGTTCATGGTGTTCCAAGATGTAGAATATATATATATCCCATCCCTCTCCCACTATCCAATCAGTATGGAGAGATACAGTATCTCCAGAATATCAACAATATTATTTACTCATTTAACTTAGAGGCAGATAACAGAACATATTTTTCTTCTTGACTGGGCAACAATATAATATTCTACTTTTGTATCATCCAATATGTATCAGTACAACTTCATTTCAAAGTGCAGTTTTCTTCTTTTACAAATTGATCCATAGTTATCATAAAAACAGTATGTAATCTACTTATGATCAGTGAGGTCACAATTCTCTATAAGGCTCCCCACAATAACATATAGTATACTACAACTTTTCCCTAAATGATGTGAAAATTTACAATAAGTATTTATTCTTGACCCTTTTATTACTATAGTTGTATTAACCCTGGTTTTAATAAATATTATTTTTATAGGTTAGTTCCATAGCGCAACTCTATTTTGTTCTAGTATAAAATGTCTCTTTCGAAAAAGGGCCGTAGTAACCGGAGACCCACACACCTGTAAAACACAAGTGAATGAATAATATTAGTTTAGTGTGCAATTAAAATATTTTTAGATCCTGAAAAAAGATAAAATACACAGAAATTAATGTAATCAACATATTAATGCAGGTACTTTCTTCATAGTATGCATCTCAGAATTTGGCGTCAAAGGTCGTTCAATACAACTGGCTAGCATCTATGCAAATCGCTCCAGCACCCCTGGAGCTGGGTCATACTCCTCTATCTCCCCACTACAAGCCAAATCCTGGACTGAGGATATTGATATTGAATTAGATGGTTTCTGTGTTATCCTGGTCTCAGGGTATCCATCATTCGAATTATGATTATCAGTTCTGCTCTGCTGAAC
>WWET01001523.1:123948-139415 GCA_011038615.1 Limnodynastes dumerilii | reverse complement strand
TTGTCCATGCTCCATGTCGGCCTCTTTATGATTTGTTCAGCCTCCATGTCTGCCTCTTTATTATTTGTTCAGCCTCCATGTCCGCCCTTTATAACATCCAGCCTCCATGTCTACCCCTTGTAATGTCCAACCTCCACGTGTGCCCCTTGTAATGTCCAGCCTCCATGTCTGCCCCTTGTAATGACCAGCCTCCATGTCTGCCCCTTGTAATGACCAGCCTCCATGTCTGCAACCTTGTAATGACCAGCCTCCATGTCTGCCCTTTGTAATGACCAGCCTCCATGTCTGCCTCTTGTAATGTCCAGCCTCCATTGTCTGCCCCTTGTAATGTCCAGATTCCACTCTGTGCCCCTTTTAATTTCCGCCCTCCTTTGTGTGCCTCTTTTAATGTCCAGCCTCCATTGTCTGCCCCTTTTAATGTCTAGCCTCCATTTGCTGCCTCCTTATAATGTCCAGTCTCCATGTGTGCCCCTTGTATTGATCAGTCTCCCTTGTCTGCCACTTGTAATGTTTAGCTTCCATTGTCTGCCCCTTGTAATGTCCAGCCTCCATTGTCTGCACCTTGTAATGTCCAGCCTCCATGTCTGCCCCTTGTAATGGCCAGCCTCCATTGTCTGCCCCTTGTTATGCCCAGCCTCTAAGTCTTCTGTTACTTACCTTTACTTATCTTCTCCCTTTCTCCGTGGCACTCCCTCTCTCTATCTGTCCCATGCTGTCTCTCGTAGGAGCCCTATATTACCTGTCCTGGCTGTTCTGTTTAAAGCCTTGCCGCATATACAGCGTCACGGGTTTAAAAAAAACAACAACTGATCTCTCGGAACAAGTTGTGAGGCGGGCGGGAACTGGAATCGGGACACTTGGGAGGTATGGAGCTACTACGCATGTGTAGTAACTCTTTTTTTAAAGCTATCTACATACCATTTTGTTATGTAGATTCTGTAAAGACCGCGCGTACGCAATCTACGTAACGAAAAGGTATGTAGATAGCGTACAAGGGTTACTACGAATGCGTAGTAGCTCTGCTTGTATAATTACGCACTTAAGAAGCAATATTCTTAAGTGAAAATCTGGCCCAATATCCTGAGACAAAATAGATTTTACGGTATCAAATATGTTTTGGCTGAATGAATTAAAAAATAAAGGAAGAAACAAACAGTTTAAAAATCATATACTTTTTTATTATTATTTTATTTTAATGTGAGGTTGTTTTATGGGGCCCTTTTTGCCGCAAACCTAGGGCCCCCTCTGCATTCAGTTATGCTGTCACACAGTTCGTATTGCTTGAGAGTATTAGCTGTCATTGGGAAATTGTATTATCAATACAGTTTACCCATAAAAATGTGGCATGAAATCTAATTTTCTAAGTGTGAAGAGTGGGGCAGAATGCATTCAGAATGATTAGCATGGGTTCTTACCCATCTCTGAACATGTACATTATGTAAGAGCATTCACAATCCAATGGAAATGCATAGAAGTTAACAATCAGGGTCATAAGACATGAAGATAGATAGATAGATAGATAGATAGATAGATAGATAGATAGATAGATAGATAGGATAGATAGATAGATAGATAGATAGATAGATAGATAGATAGATAGATAGATAGATAGACTTACCATTTCATACCAAACATTGGTATATAGTAGATTGCAGATTGCCAGTACTTAGAATATGTATATTAACCTTTACAATTGTCAAGATGACTATATGTGACAGAGGGCAACTGCTGTATTTGTAATTTAGTATTCTTTTGTGTGTTATAATGAAATGGGGTACAGACATATTAAATCTGTGTATTAAAATAATTTGGAGTGTAGAATAATGTGAAATACGGGTTGTTAATCTAAATGCTAATAACTCTCAATGGCCACTTGACTTAAGTATGTGAGCTTTTCAGTTTTACAATTCCATTTTTAAAAAAAATGTATTTTCCATTAGAGAACAACATGCTATTTCCCTGCCTCTGTTAGATGTGAATTACATTTTAGTAATTTAGTTAACATTAACTTCTTTCTTTAAAATCTTTTTTTATTTTGTCCTCATATACTATTCTGTATGTAGCTTTTCTGTAAATGCATGTTTGAAAATAAAGTTTACTGTTATAGATGCCTCAAAATGTTATGCTATAGCTTTCGATAAATGTATCTTATATCAAGTGAACATTTAGCCGTGTCATCTTTGGAAACTTTTGACTATTTCTAAAGTTGTAGAGAATTGCATACTATTTTGCAGGATACACACAATTACAATCAAAGGATACTCCATTTCCTCCTTCTCCTCCTCCTTCTTCTTCTTCTTCTTCTTCTTCTTCTTCTTCTACTGCTTCTTCTAATGCTTCTTCTGCTGCTGCTTCTTCTGCTTCTTCTTCCTCTTTTTATTGATGTTTTTCATAGCATTCAGCACAAACAGTAAAGATGCATTTCATAAACAATGTGAACAAAAGTCAGACAACTGAGGCAGTCATAATGAAAAGTCATAAAGAAAACAGAAGCTCCAGGGCAGAAAATGCATTAAGCGAGAAATGGTACTCCATTTTATATGTAAGTCAGGATAGCAGGCTTAGGAGGCTAAACTGGTTTTCGGAAACAATTACATTAAGGGTTGAGGTCTAGATAACTCAGTTATGGTCTTAAGACTAAGTGGAATGAAATTATGTATCAATTTGTAGACCACAAGATGCTTGAAAAGGAGGATATCTGCAGAAATATACAGACATGTTTGCAAATATATAAGCCACCTACCACTTTCAAGGCTGAGACTTATGTCCAGGCACAATGGGCCTGATCCAGAGCTACGAAATTGGCCGATTTCGAGCGAGCGTCCGACCGTTTTTTGCGTATTTTCGTACGAAAATTCGCACTGCGCATGCCCAGTATGACAGGTTCCTGTCGGCTGGACGACATGAGCGTATAGCGGTCGTATTGTGTGCGAATTGTTTGCTCGAGGGGCGTGCGTTCACTACGACGGTCGCCTGGGCGCTCGTTTTACTACACGGGGGCGGGGATAGCCATTTAAATTGTACAGTATGGGCGTGCTAAGCCCGTACGCTTTGCGTATTATGTGCGAAAATTCGTACGGCCAACGGTAGTACCTAGTGTAGGGTATAGCCGCCGTAAGCAGGTACTTTACAATGGGAGTGTTAGGGGCGTGTATGTTTATACGCACGGACGAACGTACGCATTCGCCCGTCGTGCGAAAATTTCGTAGCTCTGGATCGGGATTGGGCCTGATTCAGAGATACGATTTCCACGGCACTTAATAGCGTATATTTAAGATCTTAGAAAATTTGCATTACTGCGCATGCGTAGTAATAGTGCAACGCCGTCTACGTAGCGGTTAGGAGCTTAAATTCGCTAAGAGCGTAAGTTTGAATCGCACGCAAGCACTTAAGATCTTAAGTGCTGCGAAAGTTTAAGATCTTAAGAATTTGCATGGAAATGGGCGGGGGGAGGCAGGGAAATGAGGGAAAGTGGGCGCGGGCTGACACTTTGGATCTTAAATATACGCTACTACGTCACTTAAGATCTCAACTGTCAGCGCAGAGTTAGGGTTAGTCAATGGTGGTCTAACTTTAAGATCCACCGCTGTTTGCAAGGGGAGTGACTGTTTTTGCAGTGGGCTGTAACCTGCTAAGATCTTAACCTTAGATGCGTATATTTGCAATCTTTTCGCAATCGCATCTCTGAATCAGCCCCAATGGGTGTAATTTGCCAGTATGATGTGTTGAAAAACATATTCCAGCAGTGCAGCAGCAACAGCAGCCACTTTTGACAGCTGTAAAGAAGACAGAGTGGATCCAGCGACAAATGAATGCTGCAACGATAGGTAAGTTTTTCCCTAACCCTAACCCTTACCCTAATTCTCACCCTAACCCCCCTTCCTTCTATTAGCCTAACATTAACCCTCCATGTTCCACAGCCTAACCTTTCCTAGTGTCGGGGAGAGAACATTTCACTATTGGGAATGGTTGCTTTTTGTGAAATAGGGCCTACAAATCCCTGTTCCCAATAATTGGTATGTGAATGCTTTTGACACTGATAAGGATGGATTCAGCAATAGGATGTATCACTGCAAGGTGCAACTGCATCCCGGCACAATGTGCAGGCAGCACCAGAATTTTTGCACTGTATTGCAATTGTAGCCATAGTAATACTAAACTGTTATGGACACACTTTATGCAGACTATGGGCCGTATTCAGAGATCCATTTTCGAGGGGACTGCGTATGCTTAGTAACTTTATTTACGTACTTTACATAGACTATATGCACGTAAGTGTCTAAAGGACGTACCTGTGAATCGCACTTGGGGACATCAGACGTACCGCTAAATATAAATAAAAGTGGGTGGGGGGGCATTTAAATGAACACATGGAGGCGCGGTTATAAAGAATTGCACGGATGGAGCACATATACACCCGTAAGTCCACACGTAAAGAACAGAGTGGTCTAGGGACTCGTAAGTCACCGACCGCATGTCCAGGAGAGGGGAGCGTCGGGGTTGTTGGTGGGAGTTTCCTTGCTCCGGCTGTGCGTATAATTGCGTACTTAAAAAAAACGGATCTCTGAATACAGCCCTATGTTTGTAGTCTTGATGTGTTTCACTGTATGAATATCTCAATTTACATTAAAAGTGTCTATTATTTTAATGCCTTGAAGAGCATTTTATTAGGAGTAACCAGCCCCATAAGAAAGTTTTTAATTAAGCACTGAAATCCTGTATTCTAATTTTTGTTAACTGTTTACATTTTATGTCATACTTGTCATATATAAATGTTAAGAATGTTATAATAGGAGATACAACAGTTACGGCGGGAGTCCCCGCACCGATGGCTGTCACTGAGAAATAGGGACAGACGAAAGTTCCTTTTCGGCTGTCTCTATGTCGAATGGCAGCCATTTTAGATTTTTTTTATGAATGGGTGAGTATGCGATCAGCATTCTCACCCATTCCTTTTTGGGAGTGCCGCCGCCAGACCACCGGAGAGGTGAGTAACCTCTTCTGGGACTTTTAGATATAAGGCGATGGTTAGGCTCTGGGAAGCGAGGGTTAGGATTAGGGCCATGAAAGGAAAGAGTTAGGGTTAGAATCAGGCTGCAGGGAATAGGGGGGTTAGGGTCAGGCTGTGGGTAAGCAAGACTTAGGGTTAGGCTGCGGGGAAGGTGGGGTTTGGGTCAGGCTGTGGGGAAGGGAGACAGGGTCAGGCTGTGGAAAAGGGAGGGTTAGGGTAATAGAAGGGGGGGTTAGGGTAAGGATTAGGGAGAGGGTTGGGGATAGAATCCTTACTAACCCTTCAGAGCACCGTGTTCAGTGCCTCTTCGAGGCAGAAGCAATTGTATAGAGAACGGCCCTATCGAAATAGGGCCGTTCTCGAAGGGGACCCACACTCCTACAGTTATAAGTATAAGACTGTTAACAGGTGTGGATAAATAATTAATGGAATCAATAGCTACAATAGAGACTAGTGTCCTACATAGAACATCTGATTAAAAAAAAAACCAACACAAGAAAAATGATGCTCTTTATGTAGGGTTTAAAGCCACTTCACCCCTGCCAGGAGTATACACAATTGCAGACAATGTATGTTTTCATATTGCAGCGGGATCTTCTGCATACAACAACAGTTTTATTTAACATGTACCCTAGTATTGAGTTAAATGTAGTTAAACTTGTTACCCAGAAAAAGTGGAACACATTGAGACAGATTTACTAAACTGCAGGTTTGGGAAAGTGGAGCTGTAACCCATAGCAATCAATCAGATTCTAGATGACATCCTCTATTATGTAATAGGAAAGTGAGAGCTAGAATCTGATTGGTTGCTATGGGAAAAATCTCCACTTTTCCAAACCCGCAGTTTAGTAAATCTGGCTCTTTGAATCAGTTTATTTAAAACTATGCTTTACTTGAAAAAGAAAGACTTTTATTCTGCAAAACATATATGTGTAATTAATACATTATCCCCCATAAGCCTCTTTCACACCTTTCTGTATGTGTGGCTACGCATGGCATCCCCTAGGTCTCTTTTTGCAGGGGCATTGTATTTCTCCATAATTACGCTACATGTCTTCTCTTTCTACTGCAATAAACTAACTACGGCTGACACACTGCCAACACCATTCACCCACACACAAAAATAAATACACGGACCACAGTGTTGGATTTTAAAAGGGGGCATAGATTTATTAATTAAAATTGAAGGTGACTATATAATTTGGAGATAAGGTGGCAGCAAATAGCAGGTGGGGGAGAGCGACTGAAATGAACCATGTTAAACAAGACAGGCATCCCCTGTCCAGGCGCCACCCCAGATAAAGGATCAGAAACCGGGTACTAACCCCCTTTAAAGTGCATGCCACCTGGTGGCAGAACGGGACCTAACCACTTGGCGTGGCGTCTTGACATTATTGAGGGGTGTACCTATTTAATACAAATAACCCCTTCCCCATGCGCCAAGTAAATTGCTGCTCCCCCCCACTACTGCCAAACCCATGCCCTGCCTGGAAAGAAAATGCATGTCAAACAACACATATATAAACTAAAGAAGAGGGAGGGAGGGAAATGAATTGCAGAAGCATGAGGCCAAAATGGCTGCAAAGTCCTTATAAACCCTCCCATAAGCCACCCTTAGCTACCCTCCAAGCTACCTAATTGGCTGAACTTAAGGTGACCTCTACCCGGTGCTGGTGAGTGACAGTATGAAGCCAAGTGTGTTTATATGTTTAATTTTCCATCAATAGCTATATGGTGATGTGAAATATGGAAAAACCTAATAAGGTGCTAACCTAAACAGTAATTACTAGTATTCTATAATAAAAATAAACCAATAAATAAAAAAAATCCCAAAACTATTATAAATAAAATCTAACCAAACTATTCCACCAAGGGTGACACTGTTAAAAGCTAACAGAAGGGACACTAAGCCGCAAATAGTCATAACAACATCAAGCTGTGCTAAATGACCTACTTGGGTGGTCAAAATTAATTAAATTGGATCTCTCATCAAGCAAGACTCACTATCATAAATTATACCAATACTTTAAATTTTACTATAATCAAGAAAGACAAAGGCCCTGATTCAGAGCTGCGCTTCTGTCTATTTTTCAGGCGGAAGCGCAGAAAAAATTAGCACTGCGCATGCTCATATCAGGAGTGTGCACAGAAAGATGGGCGTCAGTGTACCCATCCGTTTGTCTGTGCATCCGACTGCATTGTACCTGTGGAACTGGGAGTTCCACGATATTTAAATGAGAAAAGAGGCGTTTTTCTCATTTAAATATTGCATGCAGGGCTGTCGGTGGCTGCTTAACAAGGTAAGCGTAAGGAGCAGCTCAGTTTCATAAATTTAAATAAAAAACATTATACATAAATAAACCCCATGGATGCCAGGGTATGCTGGTACTTGGAGTTCCACAAGCATCAGCATGCTCTGCTATTAAGGACCCGCAGCGCCCTGTTAATGTTCCCATACTAGTTATAATAACTGTTGTAAAAAAGATTAGGTTTTTAATAATTACATAAAGAACACTAATAACAATTAAAAAAAACAACAATATACAACTTTTGTCATGTTTTATGACTAAAACACCTATATTAGTTAATAGCCACAGCACAGAAAAACATTCAAATGTATAGAAAAAAACTAACTGCTGATCAGGCAGCTAGTAGAAACAATGTTGCCACACTGGATAAGTGGAAATTATCACTCCTTATTATAGGTCTCTAGGATTAGGGCCATGAAAGGAAAGAGTTAGGGTTAGAATCAGGCTGCAGGGAATAGGGGGGTTAGGGTCAGGCTGTGGGTAAGCAAGACTTAGGGTTAGGCTGCGGGGGAGGTGGGGTTTGGTTCAGGCTGCGGGGAAGGGAGACAGGGTCAGGCTGTGGAAAAGGGAGGGTTAGGGTAATAGAAGGGGGGGTTAGGGTAAGGATTAGGGAGAGGGTTGGGGATAGAATCCTTACTAACCCTTCAGAGCACCGTGTTCAGTGCCTCTTCGAGGCAGAAGCAATTGTATAGAGAACGGCCCTATCGAAATAGGGCCGTTCTCGAAGGGGACCCACACTCCTACAGTTATAAGTATAAGACTGTTAACAGGTGTGGATAAATAATTAATGGAATCAATAGCTACAATAGAGACTAGTGTCCTACATAGAACATCTGATTAAAAAAAAAACCAACACAAGAAAAATGATGCTCTTTATGTAGGGTTTAAAGCCACTTCACCCCTGCCAGGAGTATACACAATTGCAGACAATGTATGTTTTCATATTGCAGCGGGATCTTCTGCATGCAACAACAGTTTTATTTAACATGTACCCTAGTATTGAGTTAAATGTAGTTAAACTTGTTACCCAGAAAAAGTGGAACACATTGAGCCAGATTTACTAAACTGCAGGTTTGGGAAAGTGGAGCTGTAACCCATAGCAATCAATCAGATTCTAGATGACATCCTCTATTATGTAATAGGAAAGTGAGAGCTAGAATCTGATTGGTTGCTATGGGCAAAATCTCCACTTTTCCAAACCCGCAGCTTAGTAAATCTGGCACTTTGAATCAGTTTATTTAAAACTATGCTTTACTTGAAAAAGAAAGACTTTTATTCTGCAAATCATATATGTGTAATTAATACATAACCCCCCCCATAAGCCTCTTTCCTCTTTCACACCCTTCTGTATGTGTGGCTACGCATGGCATCCCCTAGGTCTCTTTTTGCAGGGGCATTGTATTTCTCCATAATTACGCTACATGTCTTCTCTTTCTACTGCAATAAACTAACTACGGCTGACACACTGCCAACACCATTCACCCACACACAAAAATAAATACACGGACCGCAGTGTTGGATTTTAAAAGTGGGCATAGATTTATTAATTGAAATTGAAGGTGACTATATAATTTGGAGATAAGGTGGCGGCAAATAGCAGGTGGGGGACAGCAGCTGAAATGAACCATGTTAAACAAGACAGGCATCTCCTGTCCAGGCGCCACCCCAGATAAAGGATCAGAAACCGGGTACTAACCCCCTTCAAAGTGCATGCCACCTGGTGGCAGAACGGGACCTAACCACTTGGCGTGGCGTCCTGACATTATTGAGGGGTGTACCTATTCAATACAAATAACCCCTTCCCCATGCGCCAAGTAAATTGCTGCTCCCCACCACTACTGCCAAACCCATGCTCTGCCTGGAAAGAAAATGCATGACAAACAACACATAAATAAACTAAAGAAGTGGGAGGGAGGGAAATGAATTGCAGAAGCATGAGGCCAAAATGGCTGCAAAGTCCTTATAAACCCTCCCATAAGCCACCCTTAGCTACCCTCCAAGCTACCCCACCCCCCCCCCCCCCATAAGCCACCCTTAGCTACCCTCCAAGCTACCTAATTAGCTGAACTTAAGGTGACCTCTACCTGGTGCTGGTGAGTGACAGTATGAAGCCAAGTGTGTTTATATGTTTCATTTTCCATCAATAGCTATATATATGGTGATGTGAAATATGGAAAAAACCTAATAAGGTGCTAACCTAAACAGTAATTACTAGTATTCTACAATAAAAATAAACCAATAAATAAAAAAAATACCCAACTTATTATAAATAAAATCTAACCAAACTATCCCACCAAGGGTGACACTGTTAAAAGCTAACAGAAGGGACGCTAAGCCGCAAATAGTCATAACAACATCAAGCTGTGCTAAATGACCTACTTGGGTGGTCAAAATTAATTAAATTGGATCTCTCATCAAGCAAGACTCACTATCATAAATTATACCAATACTTTAAATTTTACTATAATCAAGAAAGACAAAGGCCCTGATTCAGAGCTGCGCTTCTGTCTATTTTTCAGGCGGGAAGCGCAGCAAAAATTAGCACTGCGCATGCTCATATCAGGAGTGTGCACAGAAAGATGGGCGCCAGTGTACCCATCCATTTGTCTGTTCATCCGACTGCATTGTGCCTGTGGGACTGGGAGATATTTAAATGAGAAAAGAGGCGTTTTTCTCATTTAAATATTGTATGCAGGGCTGTCGGTGGCTGCTTAACAAGCCATAAGCTTGCCCCTTTAAGAAAAAACTTTTTAGGTTCCTATAAAGGAAAAAGAGAGATTGTTTGTATATTATAAGATATTTTGTATATTATATTATTTTTCTTATAATCCTCAGCACTGCCCAATCCCTCAACCAATCTGCACAATAATTCACCTCTGTAAAATATGTTTCACGGTTTTTTGTTTACCCTATTATCGGTAACACTACAGTCACTCAATCCTATACCTTTTTGTGTTTCTCCACATCCATTTAGCCTTTAAGTTTCAACCCATAGCACTTTGGTTTAAATGTACATCTATTCTCTGCACGTTGATTGTAAATAAACAAGCCCGATCGGCTAGAAGGTGACGTCACGGCGAAACAGCTGATTGAGACATCACGGCCAACCAGCTGATCCGAGAAGCGGCTTTAAAAAGCCAATCCTGACACTCTTGGAGCATCACTTGAAAAAGGGCGATTGCCCGAAACGCGTTGTGGCTCCATACCCCTGGGACTCCCTGCATTGAATCTCGCTGCCCGCTATCCAGAGAGGATTCTGCTCCATCCAGCGCTGCCCGGGCTGTTCATCACGCGCTCTCTCCCTCTGATAGCCCCACCACCCGCGGCTAACATTCTTAAGGGAAGTTCCTCTTTTATTTCATTTATGTTTTAATGTCACGATGTTTTTACCTTGTCTAGTAAAGTTTGAGATTTTAAACTAGGATTTTTCTCTCTCACTTTTAAAGGCTGGCCAAGGAAGGAAATATAAAGTGGTTTTACTAAGATCAAGGGATTTTTTAACGTGCATATTTATTTGTTTTTTTTGGATGTTTACCAGACATTGGATTGGCACCATATGGGAACACTTACCTGTGAATTTTTGGACATCTATTTGTGACTATAGTATATGTTGATATTTGGACTACTGGATCATCATTTCTTGGACATTAATTGGGACTATGAGTTTAGTTAGACCTCTCATTTTATTATAATCACCAGCACTTATAGCACCTTTCACTTTATAGCACTTTATAGCACCTACCCCAGTATATTAGCATTTTAATAATAATTTTTTTCTCTCACCCCCAGTGCCCCGTCTCTCAGCGCCCCAGAATATATATTGGTACATTTTGCACATTGACCTGTTTGGAGATTGGGATCTCCCTCAATATATTTGGGGCTGCAGAGAATAGCGCTGGCAAGCGGCAATAAACCCCTTCTTCTTTAAGCCATAAGCTTACACCATTCTTGGGATGGTGTAAGCGTAAGGAGCAGCTCACCGAAGCTGAAAAAAAACAAAAACTGTACACAGTTTCATAAATTTAAATAAAAAACATTATACATAAATAAACCCCATGGATACCAGGGCATGCTGGTACTTGGAGATCCACAAGCATCAGCATGCTCTGCTATTAAGGACCCGCAGCGCCCTGTTAAGGTTCCCATACTAGTTATAATAAATGATAGGGCCGGCCACTGTAATAAAAATAAAAATAAGTACAGTAAAAAATAAAAAATAAAATAAAACACTTACCTGCTCTGCTGGGGTCCAGTCTTCTAAGATTTTAATCCTGGTGGGGGCCTTGGAAAAATAAAAACATGTGGGCACATCGCAACACATGTTCTGCAACCTGGACTTCCTGGCGCTAATGACAGTTCCACTGTCATTGGGGCATATTTATACCCTTTGCCCAGTGTATGAACGAGAATTCAGGCTAAATATCTATATGTGAAATTAAGTACTAGTGTAAAACTAAGATAAATATGAAAAGCAGGTACCTTCTGTAAAATTCACAATCTTTGGGGCTGATTCAGAGTTTGGGAGTTAGGGCAAAACAGGTGCAAATGTAGAGCTCAGTTAAACCATTTTACAAATTAAGGGGTGCTAATTCATTTTAAATATTTTGCATGCAAGGAAAATACTTTAGTTTTGCACATAGAACTCAAATACTGCATAGCTTTATGCTTAATCTAAAAATTATAGTTAAGCTAAGAAACTTCACCTCTCAATTGTAATTCTGATTTTACAATTTAAAATTGCCTCCCCTTGCAGTTCAGCATGGTATTACTCAGGTCTACACTTGCACCTAAGAAAAGGTGTAAGTGCAGCTCTGAATCAGCCCCTTTTTATAGGAAGACTGTAGAAATTGAATCCCATGGTACGGAGACCATCGTCATTTATAGTCATGATGAGAGTTAAATCACTGGGAGCTTGAGCTATCAATTGTGGTTTATCCACTCGAATTGGATAAAGCTCAATTGCTAGCCTTTAAACTCAATGCATTTCAAGCACCTGATCTAGACTAACTTATAAATTGATTTCAACAACTACAACTTTGTGAATAACTTAAGTGTATATGTTCACAAGGGGGAGAAGGTTTTTTATTCAAAGAAACGAACATTTTTGTCAACATCCACGGGGGCTGCTATTACAAGACTGAATCATAGTAAGCTGCGGTTTTCTGATTTTATAGAGAATAAATGAAAGGATCAGAAACAGACTGAAAGAGGCATGCAAGGGATTAGACTCAAATCTTCCTATACATCTGGATATATGGGCATTTACAAAATGGAAAGTAGAACAAATGTTATGTTCAACCTGCAAAATTTGAGGTTTTGCTGTAACTAATTGCGGATTGACTTAAACTGCTGATGTAATGGAGTCTACCAAGTTACTTGCGCTTGCAACACTGCCCCCCTTTTAATTTAAATATAGTATAACTTTCGTTAGTGCAGAGCATATGGATGTGAACACAGACAGATAGGCAGCAGTGCACCCATCTTTCTGTGCTTGCTCCCATTCTGCATATGTGTTGGTTACAAATATGTTATATATATCCTTCATTCATTCATTCATTCATTCATTCAACCATTCATATATTTATTTACATCAAATTTGTTAAGTTTTTTTGTTGTATTTTTGAACTATGTATTGAAGACATAAAAAAAAGCTGCTGAAAAGAGGGTCTATTTATTGAAGGTGGAATCGGATGCAATGTGATGTGATATTAAGTTAGACCAGCAAAATATGAGAACATAAGATAAATAGTCCTCCTACCCTTTATTTGTTTTTGTACTCAAACTAGCAGCAAGGATGATTTAAATAGCAAATGAGTCTTCCCAGTTTGCTTCCTATTGTCTTGACCTCTTTTGATTTTTAACCATCACGTTACATGTTTTTAAACTGTTATAGATTTAGCCAGAAAATTGTATGTTCCTGCAATTGTTTCAACCTTTGTTATTTTTGTATAATTTGTTTATTCTGCAACTTATGGTTCATCAAGTAATGTCAAATCTATTTTCCTTCATGTCTTTACTCTAAAAGCAAAAGGTAAGGTAAATCTGTCATCACTGAGTCTTTGTAGCTTTCATAGAAAAAATAGCAGATGATTGAAATGGGATGCAGTCTCTGGCTTGAACATGCTATTTCGAAGATTTTATTTCGAAGATTTTATTTCGAAGATTTTATTAATGAATGTGAGTATGCCAAATTGTTTTTCAGCATATTTATCCATTCATTAATTCGAAACCACCACCACCGCAGACCCACCACACCGGACCAGTTAGGTGAGTATTATAGGGGAGTCTATGGGGAGTAGTAGTCCATGGGGAGTCTTAGGGTTAGGCTACAGTGAGGGGAGTCTTAGGGTTAGGCTGCAGGGAGGGGAGTCTTAGGGTTAGGCTGCAGGGAGGGAAGTCTTAGGGTGAGGCTGCGGGGAGGGGAGTCTTAGGGTCAGGCTGGGTGGAAGGGAGTCTTAGGGTTAGGCTGCGAGGAAGGGAGTCTTAGGGTCAGGCTGGGGGTAAGGGAATCTTAGGGTCAGGCTGCAGGGTAAGGGGGTCTTAGGGTCAGGTTGCTGGGAGGAGAGGGTTACGGTAATGGAAGGGGAGGGTTAGGGTAACAGTAATGGAAGGGGAGAGTTAGGGTAAGGATTGGGATAAGGGTTACATTACTATGGTGGGGGTCCGCAGTTTCGAACTGGCTGGCATTTCGATTATGTATGCCTCGATGAAGCATAGCAATCGATCCATGGAGCACCAAGCTTTCGGTGCTCCGAAAGGTAAGGGAAAAAAATACCCCAACCATTCCCCTAATTCTAACCCTAACCCTCCCCTCTCATTACCCTAACCCTAGCCTTCCTTTCCCCGCAGCCTGACCCTAACCCTCCCTTCCCTGCAGCCTGACCCTAACCCACCATCTCCCCCAGCCTGACCCTAATTTTCCCTTCCCTGCAGCCTGACCCTAACCCTCCCTTCCCAGCACCCTGGAGAGGTTACTCACCTTTCCCTGTGGTCCTGTGGTAGCAGCGGTGGCGGTGTTTCCGAATCAGAATGGATGTGTATGCCGATCGGCATACTAACCCATTCTGCAAATAAAAATCTAAACTGTAGGATATTCGAAATAGGGACATGCGAGGAGGAACTTTCGGATGTCCCTATTTCGGAAATTAAACTATCTAACTAGGGACTGCAACCGCCTTAATACTTACCATTCGCCACTACATCTTTGTTCTTCGGAGATCATTTGCTTCTCCTCTGTGAAGAAGAAGCAATCGATTTTACAGTTTGCAACTGGCTGGTATAAAACGGCCGTGTCCAAAAAGGGCCGTTATCGCCAGTGACCCATACCCAACTGAAATTTTTTTCTCTTTTCTGTACCATTCATTTTGCATTTTCTATTACTATATATATTTTTCTACTATCCATACTGGTTATTAGAAAACATGACATTTACTTCATGACCTCTTAAGTAAAATGAATACTGTCATCAGTGATATATGGGAAGCCTCCTGTTATAAAACTGTTTTTGGTAAAAAACCCACAAACCTCAAACCCACAAACATTCCACAAAATATAGAAATAATAGAAATGAATGGAGATTTATAGCTTTTCATTTAAATCCGTGGGAGAAGTGATGGTATGGCAAACCCCTGTATACCCCCTCACTTCGAGCCCTACCCTATAGTCTGTTGATACATCTTCTATATTGTACAAAGAAGTAGAAAGTTTAAGGTAAGGATGCATGAGCAATGAGCATCTAAGGAATGAGCATCTGAGCAATGAGCATCTGAGCAATGAGCATCTGAGCAATGAGCATCTGAGCAATACAAAAAAGGAAAAGGGATTAATGGGGAAAACTGCTGATGGTAAATAAGATATGTTTTCCGTTATCTTTAAATGCAATGAGTGATAGTTCATGTTCTAACAGTTTGTAAGTAATTTTGAAATGAGTTATTTTCACACTGATTACAGTTTGATTTACTGTTTTTATGAAATAACTGTAATTATTATTGTAGAGTACTAATTAACATTTATTTCTCAAAAAAATATTGTCTTAAACTCACAACATGAGCACAAAAAGGCAGCAAAGTGGTTGATCCACCTGTGTTCACTTCTATGTGCTCTTTGCTAGTGGAACAAGGTGTTCCACTATATTTAAATGAAAGAGT
>WWET01001523.1:107725-118291 GCA_011038615.1 Limnodynastes dumerilii | reverse complement strand
GGAATTGTTACTTGCCACTGAGCGGGCGAAGCGCGGCCGTGAGGCTGCTAGCCCCCTCCATCTAGGGACAGCCACCGGACCATCAGCTCAGGTTGCCTTGATTTGGCTTGCTGGCTCACATTATCATGTGTATATTGCAGGCTGTTGTTTATTTAACACGGTGTAGTCCGTGTAATTGATGATATATATTCCAGCTCTTTATTACTGGATCATTTATTCTCAGGACGCCAATGTATATGTAGATTTCGCTGGGAGGTGTCATTTTCTTTTTCTTTTCTTTTTTCTCTTTTTTTATTTCATATGTTATTTATATTAATATATATTAATATATTTTTTTTGTTTGTCAATATTAATACATTTTGATATTTAATTCTGTATTCAGTACTCAGACTCTAGGGGTCATTATTTATTTGTAGGGTGTGCACCTTTAAAATTTGCCTCTCTCTTTCCTTTTTGGAAAATTTTTGTGTCAGATACATAATGACAAGTACTATATATCACAAGGTTGCATGGTAAAAGTGCTCAGTGCTCTGTATGATCCAGTCACAAAGCGGTGGCAGAACTGAGGGTGATTTTAGTATAAAAGAGAAAGTGTGAGAGCTTGTTTTAATCATGTAAGATAATGGGAATTTTTTGTAAAAAGGGTAAATAATGGTTAAGAAGGAGGTTCAGGAATTTGATGAAGGATATTACTGAGGTTACAGCTAAGTAGAAGTCATGTAACCAAGAATCAGAGCTTTTATTAAATGTAGAAGAAAGATGCTGATGCTGTGAGGACAAGCTTATTGATGCATTTGTTTGTAAAGATCTTGTATTTTATTTTGTAAAACACAGGCAATCAATGTTGAGACTGACGGACTTTTATATTGTAAGAGGCAAAAAAGGAGAGTATTGCAATTATCAGTGCAGGACATATATATATTTATGTGAGGCTATCATTGTCTATCTGTTGTACTGCTGTGGTCCTGTTTACAGTATTCACGATCACCGCTATCTACATTGTATTTTGGGTTTGCACTATGTATTTACACGTTGTTTTCACTATGTTGTTCAGTTGCCATGACTACCGTCGAGGCAGGATACCCGCGAGGACGCCATATCCGGCGCACACACACGGAGCACATCCTGTGAGCGGGTCCCACCTCCATGTGGTCATGATTGGGGCAAGGGGGTAAGTGGTCACTGTTTTTATGTTATAAATACATGTATAGTATTGCTAATATGTTGTCCCTGATGAAAGCGCCTACATTAAAGCACTGAAACGTTGGTCTATCAGATGGTTCTGAGTCCTTTTTGATTTGCATCTCCGAGTGCCACTGTTATTGAGTTGATATGTTGCACTAGTTGCTCAGCGTGCACCGGAGTACTACAGATATTTGACCGTTGTGCCATCCTGCATGAGTGATATATTCAGGCTTACCGAGCGAGGTAATCCAAGGACAGAGCACCGCCTTTTTTTCACAGTGGATCATTACTCTCCTTTTTTGTTGTCACGATATTCGGGTGTTCACACTGTATTGGTCAAGAGTATCCCAACTCCAACATGACGGCAGATCCAGCACTAGCAAATTTGTCACGATTAACCATCCCTTTAGATGAGGTCCTTTCCTTTTCGGAGGCTGAGGCGGATGACATCCTATGCCATGAAAATCTGGCTGACCTGGGAGGCACAGAAACCAGCATTGAAATCTATCGCGAGTTGCTGATGCTGAAGAAAAAGGAAATCGATTTCCAACTGCACACAATCACGCTATCTGAATATCATCAGGAAAAATGCATTCCCAGAGGACTTCGAGTCCGTAATATTCCCACTATAGGCAGACAATGCCCAGATTTTTGCTGTCGGTGGATTGGAGTACTAAACAAGTGCTCAATGGACTTCATATTTTAATTGTGGAGCAATCCAAAAAAGAGGTGCTCAAATTTCAAACTAAAATTGCAACGCTGGAGCAGACAAAGATCTCCACATTGGAGTCAGATACTGAAACGGATTGGCTATCGAAATTACAAATCCAACTTGACACTTATAAGAATAACCTCATTAAATACAAAAAAGAAAAAAAGACCACAGTATTGCAAGATTATCAAGATCTTAGGGGTAAGGACCAGGTCAAACATAGACCTGGCAAAATCATTAGAGGAGGCCAAGGGAAAAGGGACAAAAGCAAAAAACATCAAAAAAATTTAATAGTCAATTTATCCACAAGACCATTATCCACAGATGAAGAATCTCTACTAAATAAAGAATTGAGCTTTGTACCCACCAATTACCATCAAGATATGGAGTGGAAAATAGAAACTAACAAATTTCAACGCCAATTAATACTCAAGGAGTTTTATCAAAAATCGACACGCATACACCTACTATCTTTAAAAAATGCTCCACATTTGATCCCCCATCCAACAATATGGCGATCAAAAATTGATCTAAAATGTTGCAACGATCAACCACCACCCTGGGACCTCCTACAATACCTAATCTTACAAAAGCAGAAACCAAAGCCTTTAAAGACTTAAAAAATGATAACAACATAATCATTTGTCCCGCAGATAAGGGAGGAGCAATAGTGGTGCAAGATAGAGAACAATATCTCACCGAAGCATACAGACAACTGTCGGAAGAAATGACATATACCAAGTTGTGGTCAGACCCTACGGAGTCTTTCAAAAAAGCTTTAGACATTCTTCTCGGTCAAGCATTGGAAGAGAAACTTATTGACAAATCCATGTATGACTTCATGATAATAGACTACCCTATTGTACCGTGTTTTTACACTGTCCCAAAAATTCATAAGGACTTGCATACACCTCCGAGCAGACCCATCATAGCGGCCCGTGATTCTTTGTATCAAAATGTGTCTAAGTTTTTAGATGCTCAGTTACAACCGTCAGTCCAACGTGGACAATCGTTCATCAAGGACACGACTAATTTTATTAATAAATTGTTACAAGTTGAAACTCTACCAGACAATGTGTGGTTAATTACTGCAGATATATCAAGCCTTTACACCAGCATCCCCCATCGGGAGGGACTCATTGCAGTACATCAATATTTACAAGCAGATATTGAATACTCTGGCACTGACATAGGACTCATCGCAAAGGATGTGCCATGGGATCGAATGTCTCTCCTCATTTGCCAACATTTTTATGTTTCAGTTTGAGAAGGAATATCTGTACTCTGACGAAAGATTCAAGGAAGGCACCCTTATGTATGTCAGATTCATAGATGACATGTTTATCTTATGGAAATCGAATAAAGGCATATTCTTACAATTCATGTCAGAACTCAATAACAACGAATCTACTATAAAATTTACGTTATGTTACGTTATTATCGTTATTACGATATGAACCAGAGTCAGATTCCTTATTTGGATGTCTTGATATCTATAGAAGACCACTGTATACAAACGTCCATTTATTCTAAGCCTACAGATAGAAACACCATTCTTCAAGCTTCATCATATCATCCGGCTTCGCTTAAGTATACCTTACCACACTCACAACTATTACGAGTGCAACGTATTACGAGTGACCACGGTCACTTATATGACATGTGCAAGAAATTCGAGCAACGGGGCTACAAACACTCCTCTCCTCTCTGAAATATTGCTACTATGTTCCATTATTGCTATCCATTATATGATAGCTGCAACCTTTTTTTTTATTGCTTGATATATTTCATATATATATTAGAGTGGACCTGGGGGCCTCTTCAAAATTTTTCTGTGGGGCCCACAAAGTTCTAGTTACGGCCCTGGCTGTTCCCTAGTACTTTATGTGTTCTCTCCTCTGTTCTCTGCATATACATTAGCTGTTATTATACACAGTTAGGGGGCATGTCCTGTTTCTCTTTTGTTGGACTGCATGCTGATTAACTAGACAGAGTGCAGCCATTTAATGCAATGCAGATAACCCACTAGGTGACTAGGTGACATAGGACACCCATCACTGTCAAACTACAGTAGGCCTCTGTGGCTCTGTTAGGCCCGGGTCACTGATTTCAGGAAACCAATAGGCGATAATGGCTCTGTGTGACATTGAATGGGTTATTTCCCTACTCCCACTCTCAACGTTAGTTTTCTCCATAAACACATATAAATAGACAAACAACAGATAGACAGACATCTGTTTTGGTGTGATGTGGGTGTGATGAACAAGGTTTGTACATTGTTGGTTACCAAATTATATGTAATATAACTGTATTTTGCAGTTTTTTCAAAAGTACAAAATAAAAGAGAAAAATTTTAGGCAACATGGACAACACAATCACAAAATAGCCAAAATTGTCTGAAATAAATTATCAATGCCCCTGGTCTGTACCATATTCCCCAATCACAGTACTATCAAAGTCTGATCATTATGATGTTTTTGTATTATTACTCAAAAGGTCAATTAAATTATGAATTTCTCAGCTATTGTTTGTGTCACATATTAAATCTAAAATAAATAAATAAATGATGAGAAATGCCAAGTGAAGAAGCTTCTTAGGAAAGCAGATGGAATACACCCACTAAAGCAAAGAACACAAATCAATCTTGTGCTGGTAAAATGCAGCATTAAACAAGCTATTGATTTTTCAAGGTTATAGAAAGGTTACTCAGTCACATTGCAGCACTATAAAATCTGCATATGGAAGCACAATTGCAGTGCATAGTGTATGCATGCATTATCCACGATCAATTATGCACTAAGCATTAAGACCATCTTATGGAATTAAAGCAACTCAAGTGCAATATGAAAATAACATTAGAGCTTTTGTGTATTGCTTGTGTTTCCTTTATTTTATTTTATGTTAAAGGGAAACAAAAAAGCTAATTTACAGGAAAAATAGTAAGCTGTTTTTTTTTTGCTCAAAGTCTTTTTTATGGCTGCTATTTATTTATAGGGTTAGAATTTCCAGATTCTATTACAAATAATTTCTATTATAACAACATTGGGGTAGATCCAGAACTAAGTACGCTAGCGTATTTACGCTAGCTGGAGACATAAAAACGCTATTTTGTATGTACTGCGCATGCGCTCAGCAGATGTTACGACACGTAACTCTGAACGTACGTATTAGCCTAATATCAACAGCGTAACTACAAACGAATGGGGCGTGCCCGCCATACCACACCCGTGGTAAAAGCGTAAAATGGCTAAAGTACATACGATCAAGGCGAATAACTAGGGGAGTGCATAGAAAATACGCTAGCGTAAATACGCTACATGATGAAACGTAATGGGAATGTGGGAATGTAGGTTTAACAACCCTTGTCTTCCATAACTAATCTCTTTATTATGCTGAATAAACATATGTATTTTAATGTAGTTACTTTATCATTGTTCTTTGTCAGATTTGTTCACTCTTGGGGGTTGATAAAGAGTTTTAGAATACGGGCAAAACTGGTGCAAGTGAACAGCTCAGCAAAACTATGTTGCAAGGTGAGGGGTGCAAATAAATTTACATCTTTTTATATGCAGGGAACATACTTTGTATTTTTTAATATAGAGCTTAAATTCTGCACAGCCTTATATTTAATCTCCCAATAAGAGATGAGACAAATTTTGGTGTGAAATGCAGAAAAAATGGCCAAACCAGAATATAAACCCCTATCCCCCCCCCCAGCCCGCCCTTCAGACTCANNTCCCCCCCCCCCCAGCCCGCCCTTCAGACTCATTTTAATTGGCTGACCTAAATTTGACCCTTAAACCATGTTACTGGTATGATTCAGAATGCAGCCAGGCGTTTAAGGACCTTCATGCTTAATTAGCATTCAGTTTCTCTTAAAACGGTTGTAGGTTACTCTTTATTGTGAAATGCTTTTCAGGTCCTACACATACATACAAACACAGACAACTAAGTCTGCAGTCAATTAACTTACCAGCATGTTTTTGGTGTGTGGGAGGAAATCAATGTTCCCAGGTGGAAACCCATGCAGACACGGGGAGAACATACACATTTTCCAGATAAGGATAAGAATGATTTTATACTTTTAACCAGACAAATTCTCCTCTGACAGTTTTTGCTTATGCTTCCTTTATAAATGGAAAATCCAGTGCAATGATTAATATACTGCTGTGATGATGAATCTAGTCCATTCCATTTATATAATCTCTTAATCGTGCTCAACTTAAAAATTCAAAGCTTAAGGATGCATAACTTAAAAAGTATAATGATTAATGAAAAACTGAACCATAATCATTATAATGTTATGATTGTTAAAATCAGACCCATATTAATGATCTTATAGGATGCACAGAAACTCTTAAGAAATAAGATGGAAACATTTTTATTTTTACATAAAAAAAAACAAAAAACTACAAATATTTAATAGTTGGTTTATATATAATGTGAACCAGTATGTATTTATTGAATAGTTAAAGTAATCATAAATACCAAACTGGCACCAGCAGAGAAATTAACATTAAAACATGAGGAATAAAAACATTTTTATGTAGTTTGTTCCTCCTGTTTTAATTTATCTGCTGTTGGGTGTGGTTTGCTGTGGTGGGAGTTCTCGCTACGATGGCAGTCTTTCCAAAGTAGAGACAGACGAAAGTCTGATTTATTTTTTTGTCAATGGGTATGCCGATCGGCATACTCCACCATTCATTTTTGGAAGCGCCACCGGACCCTTTTGGAAGCGCCACCAGATCCGCCGCAAGAGAGGTGAGTAATCTCTACGGTTATTTTTAGTCATGGGGGAGGGTTAGGGTTAGGCTCTGGGGAAGGGAGGTTTAGGGCCACGTGCATAATTCCCCTGGAATATAACTTGTGCGCATGTGCACAAAGTACTTACGCTTACGTTCCAGCAGGCCGGCCGGTACTAAAAAGGGGCAGGCACACAAACTATGATAGTCGCAATGTAAATTTACTACCTTGAGAAGGGAGTCCACTTCCCACTACGCGATCGTACGCAGGGACCCACGCATGTACATAAGCTGTGCATGGGTCAGGATCTGCCCCCTAAGTATTGCTGGTCAGCAGATTACCGATGAATGTACATGACTGAAATGCCTACAGGGTACCCCATGTTCTTTCCTGCATGGCACCCCCTTTGCAGTTAGAGAAAATGATTTGCCCAGAGGTCATTTGCCTGGAGGTTTTGGGTCCTGAAACATCCATCCGCTGTGCTACCACACAGGATACACTGGTGGGAACCTCATAATGTCACTCTGCTGCCCTGTTCTTCTATCACCATTGGTCTTTTGAGTGCAACTGCTCTCACTTTAAAGCATGCCAGGAGGAGTAACTGCACTAAGCTGTCAGCTGCTGGCAGACTATTTGTAAACAGGATGCCAGCAGGCCACTGCTGAATCTTGAATGATGGAGTGACCAGTCAACATTATGCATCTGTCCAACCAGTGACCATACTGTGCAACTGCTGGATGGGGGAAATTAAGGGAGCCTTCCCTCATCCAGAGAAAAAGGAATTATTTATAGCTGGCCCTTGGGATAAATTGGCCAATAAATATATATAAAACATCTAATAACTAAATGAATTATAAATCAATATATAGGACTATCTGTGGCTGCAGCCAGAAAGGAATAGATAATTAGAACAAAAAAGGAAAAAAGATTCCGGCGCAATCCAACAGATAGATAAAGATATATAAAAGAATGTAATAAACCTAAGACAAAAAATGCTGGATATAGTAGTATAATTAAAAAATACAAATTTTATGAAATACAATATAAACAATAAATGGGCCCATTTATAAATAAAATTTATTGAACATGTTCTTTTCCCCTCATCCAGAGTCCTACAAACACCCTTGAGTGCACCATTTCAGCGTGCCTGTATGAAATATTTCTTCCTGCAGGTATATATACAACAGACTTTGGCTTGTCTTCTTACTGCAATATCTGTGGGTTTAATCCCTTATAGTAAGAGATGTCAATAAATGCTGTATGTTAGTAACATGCTCTCATAAAGTAAACCCATTCCACAAATATCTCTTGTAATTTTTGGATTTGTAAGTAGTCTGTTCTCTCCAAAATCATTTAGATTATATTTATATAATGGATGTCTTTTTTTTTTTGCACCCTATACCTGAGTAGAAATGAGTAAAAGAAAATATGATTTAGAGTGACAGCTGGCAAATCAGAAGATGGCAATAATGTAGTAAAATATATATATAGTGCCATTGTCACAGTACAGTACAGCTACAAAAAGATCTTTGGTTTGTACTGTATCGTCAAGAATGACGATATTACACATTCTCTCACTTAATAGACAAAGGCTTTAAATGTACTTACATAATTGTCCAACAGCATTTTAGAACTAAGAGCCGAGCTTCAAAATTTCAGCTAGACAAGTGATATCACTTAATAAGTGGATATCTGTGCTACTCTGCCCCTATTCTTACTCTACTGCTCATGAAAAAGATGCCATCAATCATTTGATTTCATTGTCTAAACTGAGCACGACAAGAACAGAACCTAATTGGTTGCTATGGGTAGCAGAATTTTTTTTTCTTGACAATAAATAGGAAATTGAGAATCTTAATTCCCCAAGAGAGTCTTCAAACCACAGATGTATTACATAGATGTTATATTTTTGACAGAGAGAGGTTTTGTGTAATCATTTCAAAAGTACTTTTTATCACTTGAAATAGTTGTATAGCTCAAAAGTCCTGTGTGCATGCAAGGAAAGACATGCACTTTTACAATATGTGCATATGTTAAGTCAGCTGCATCTTATATCAATGTGTCATATTTGACATAAGTTTCATATGCATCGAGTTTGTATAATTAGTAACATTACTGCATTAACTTGGAAAGCTTAGTGTTGCTTAGTCTAACAAATAACACTTTCAGAAAAAAAAAAGGAACAGTCATCTAATGACTAGCAATAAGCAGGGGCGTCACAACTTTTTTTTTTTTTGGGGGGGGGCGAGAACTTAGCCCTCCCACTGGCGCCCCATCTCATCTGGTGCGCCCCCCTTGTTATGTATTAAATGTATTTGTGTCGCCACTTAGCGGCGGCACGCTGCCAAAGGGGCATAACTAACCCATTGTGGGTGTGGTCAAGACATTGGGGGTGTGGTCAACCCATCATGTCTGCAGTCACCCAGTACTCTGATCATGTCTCCAGCCCCCCCATTATTCCCCATCATGTGCCACCAGCCCCCTCCCCCAGTACTCCCTGCCTGACATGCACGTTTTATGGTCCTCTAATGTGTAAGCAGGCCTGTGTTTGGTAAAGTAAGTGAGTTGACTTCTACTCACAAAGTCCCTTTCACAGACATACAGTATTGATCCATGCCGGAACTAAATAGTCATAATCTTTTTTTTTACATTAATTATCTGTATTACATTTGCCTTTAGGGATGTCTTTGCACATAATTTGAAGTTTTGATACAAATCTTAATATCTATAACTACTACAACTATCTTACTATTGGGACTAATATCATTTGAGTGTAAAATTCAACATTCTTTTAACCACAATAAAGATTAATAATATAATAGCTATCCCCAATGTGTAAGCTTATATAGAGAGGTGCCACTAGGGTGGACAGAAAACTAGCAGAAACTGTAGTGTATCCCAATAATAAAGAAATAATAAAGAAAGTAGGTTTAAATGTAATATTAATAGTAATAGGAGAGAAGGAGGGAAAAAAAAGACACTAAAGAGGGGATTAAATACCTCTATTATCATGTCTTATTGTTATTTCAAGTGGTTGGCAGCTCAATAGCTAGTAGACTACCGTATATCTACTATAAAAGTGAGAATAAAGGAAATTAAACTAACCACAAAGCCACAATTTGTAGTAAGAAAGTATATAAGCGCCTTAAAAGAACCTAGAAAATAAAAAATAAATGATAAATCAATCAATTTAATAAATATATATAAAATCCCGCTTTCCTGGTGGTTCGGCCTACATATTCCACACCCACTTTTTAAAAAATCAAGAATCTTCACAATTTCTTGGTCTCTAGTCACTTTAAATCCAACAATAGAGAATGTATCCCACCCAGCAAGGACAAACACTCCCAACTTATATATGGTATCATTAGACCTTTGGCCCCTGGCTGTTTCAAATGTGGGAAGAAAAAATGCTCAACATGTGATTTTATCAGCCATGGATCGAATAATGTCCAATCCTTTCAAACCAAGGAAAACTTTGCCATTAAAACCCATGTAAATTGTGAATCTACATTTATCATCTATGTCATACAGTACAGGTGTGGAATACAATATGTAGGCCGAACAACCAGGAAAGCGAAAATTCGATTCCTTGAACAAAGGAGGAATATAATAAAGGGACTCAGGAAACATAGTTTATCATATCATTTTTCAAAATTTTAAAAAGGTAGCACCAATAATCTTTCCTTTACTATCATTGAGCAAATTCACAATACATCAAGAGGGGGTGACAGATTTAACATCCTGTGTAAAAGGGAGGCATATTGGATTTACACTCTCAAAACCTTAACACCATATGGGCTCAATGACACTATAGAACTCAATAATATCTAGCCTAATTTGTATTTATTTATTTATTTATTTATATAATTTCTCTCTCTTTGTTTATCTGTATTTTCTTCTAATATATATATATATATATATAT
>WWET01001523.1:85729-95778 GCA_011038615.1 Limnodynastes dumerilii | reverse complement strand
TTGTACCAAACCATCAACAAAGAAGGCAATTGCATACTACAGTCAATGTTTTATAGAAATTTAATTTCCTTTTCCTTGGAGACAAGCAATTTTATTTGTAATATTTATCTAATAATATATCTATCTAATATTTTAATTCAAATTATGGAAACTGTTGGAATGAAACTAAGAAGAATAATTTCAGAGGAATTCTCAATATTTTCTAACAGTTTAAAGCAGTGCTTGAAGTGGAAATTTAGAGGTGGGGGTATGGAAATTTTAGCACCAGATGTGTCTTGAGTTTGGCAAAGTAAATAGGTAAACAATGAGTAATCACATTGTGTACATTGTGGGCCATGATTTATACACTGAATGCTTCATGTTTAAATCAATGGTCTGGTTACCACCAGGGAAAAACAGTGATAGCTCCCCCAAGGGGTGGGTGAGCCTTATTGTCCCCTCCTTCTGTTTGTCCAACCAACCTTATTGCTCATCCTTTTGTGTGCCAAGCCAGCCTTATTGCACCTTCCTTCTGTGTGTCAAACCAGCCTTATTGTCCCTTCCTTCTGTGTGGCCAGCCAGTTTTATTGCCCCCTCTTTTTCCAGCCAGTCTTATAGCCCCCTCTTTATGAGTGTCTACCCAGCCTTAATGCCCCTCCTTCTGTGTCTAGCCAGCCCTATTGCCCCCTCTTTATTTGTGTCCAGTCACCCTTCTGTTTGTTTGTCCAACCAGCATTATTTCCCCTACTTTTGTGTGCCCAGCCAGCTTTATTGCCCCCTCCTTCTTTGTCCAGCCAGCCTTATTACTCCCTCTTTATTTGTGTCCAGTCACCCTTATTGTCCCCTCCTTCTGTTTGTTTGCCCAACCAGCATTATTGCCCCTCCTTTTATGTGCCTAGCCAGCCTTATTGCCCCCTCCTTCTTTGTCCAGCCAGCCTTATTGCCCCCTCTTTATTTGTGTCCAGTCAACCTTTTTGTCCCCACCTTCTGTTTGTCCAAACAGTCTTATTGCCCCCTCCTTGTGTCCAGCCAGTCTTATAGCCCCTTCTGTATGTGTGTCCACCCAGCCTTATTACCCCTACTCCTTTTCCAGTCAGCCTTATTGCCCCCTCTCTTTATTTGTGTCCAGTCAGCCTTATTGTCCCCTCCTTCTTTTTGTCTATCCAACCTTATTACCCCTTCTTTTGGGTGCTCAGCCAGCCTTATTGCACCTTCTTTCTGTGTTTCCAACCAGCCTTATTGCCCCTCCTTCTATTTGTCCAACCAGCCTTATTGAACCTCCTTTTGTGTGCCCAGTCAGCCTTATTGCCCCCTCTTTATGTGTCCAGTCAGCTTTATTGTCCCATCTTTGTTTTTCTTATTGCCCCCTCTCTATGTTCAACTAGTCTTATAGCCCCTCTTTATGAGTGACCACCCAGCCTTACTGCCCATCCTGTGTCCAGCCAGCCAGCCTTATTGCTCCAACTATAATTATGTCCACCCAGCCTTATTGCCCCTTTCATGTCCAGCTTCCTACCCCCCATTCCAAATCCCCATACCCCATCTACTTTCAAATTTGTAAGTAAAGTGTAGTGAATTATTTTATTTGGGTAAATATTGCAATAACTACACCACAAAATATATCATTACAGTGGAAAATTATTTGGCACATGATAAAAGTTAACAATACATTTTTAAGTATTAGTATGTAAAACACTTTACAGACATTTTGTCTTTACTCTATATATGTAAGTAATACAGACCAAGATGGAAAAATTTTGTAAACATCAAGAAAAAAAATAATTTGTTTCAAACACACAATACAAGGAGTATATCTGAAAAGACCAAAACATGAGATACAGGGGGTTAATATAACCCAGCCTTATTGCTCCAACTTTAATTGTGTCCACACAACCTTATTGCCCCTTTCATGTCCAGCTTCCCACTCCCGCATTCCAAATCCCCATTCCCCATCTACTTTCTAAAAGAAATTAATAATAAAATTACCTTTCCTGTGTCTCTTCCTGCTCTCTCCTCCGCGGAGCACGCTCTGCAGACAGATGACGCTCACGTGACCTTAGGTCACGCTTGCATCTTCTGATCAGAGCTGCGGCTGTGCATAGCAATAGGAGCAGAGCTCTCGGCGCGCACTGAGTAAAAATAATAAATCTTAAAATTCTATGAGCAGCTGTATTTTACTCAAAGCCAGCTCACAGAAGTGGCAGTATGCCATACCGCCGTATATCGGCCCACTTCGAGCACTGGTTTAAAGTGAGAAAAATGTGTCAAGGGCAAACATCTATTAATGAATTAACAACCTTACTGTAAAATTTTGGTTGCTCTTGGATATAGGTAAGATTCTTCTATTTTGCCAAACCAAATGCCCTGCAGATGAGCATGTCATTTGCCGGTGAAGTCAAACTCCAAATAGAACATTATAGCACATAGGAACTTTTATAGCATCCATTATAACCTGCATAGTTATAGTTTTCTCAAAATGTAGATTTATGCTTCCTCCAACTCTAAGTCACTATTATAAATGCGATACCAAATGAACAAAGATGGTTTTATACAGTGCATATCATGATTAGTTTTCAAGATTACACTGATGTATTGGTAACAAATTTCACAACACTACAGATTACAATTATACATTTTGAGATAACAGCACATTAAGAAAATTGTTGAAACATTAATTTTATGCAACATTAATTGCATTCTTATGTCTGGTATATTCAGCACTGTGTTTCTGAATATAAATCTGAAATAAGTGGAATTCAGTATATTCCAGCACAAATCAGATAAAAAAAACTAAGCGTGTGCCTAATTTATTTATTATTTTAAACTTAAATCCCTATAGAAGGAATTATTTTTACTTATTGATTTGTTTTCTCAAACTATAATCTGAAATATAGAATTTAAAGTTTCTATATGATCATGTGACTGTTGTGTCACTTATGATATAAATGACTACATTTGTGCAATTTTACCATTTCTTTTGGTGGTTCAAAATCAGATAATATTGGCCATTGAGTGACCATAGCTAGTTTACACTGTATACTTAATAGCTAGTGTTGTAGCTTTTATGATTACTTAGATTACTTAGAAGTGGGAGTTTTGCATGTGGTCGGATTGTAAAAATTTAAATTGTAGGATTTGCGCATGCATCCAAGCAACCTGACTGGAACCCAATCCACTTGATCTAGACTTCCAATAACTAATACTTTTTTACAGCTTCCAATAGTGGAGATAGGTTAAATTTACAAGTAGGAGGGTGTTAGTGTTACACTGTATAATATAGGCATGCTATTGCACTGTTTACTGATCCAGTGTTTGGATCTGTCACCATTTTAAGTTCAAACAAGTTAGAAAATATACAGTAAGATAAGGAAGAGCGATTGGAGTGAAGCACTTGCATGAAGACAAGTATACAGCAAGGATCCCAGCTCATGCTGCATTAGGAAATCTGAATGCAGTATAATCAGATTTTAGGACCTGATCCACTGTTATTCCTGAGATACAATAAATAGGAAATAATTGGGTTATCAGTTACATAAGGCAGATTATCAAACCATTAGGTAATAATGTAAGAATGGCAAGGAAAAATAATGCTCTCATGTTAAACATACTGTTTAATGAAAATTTGATGAAGCCTGCAGAATTATTTTTAGTTTTTCTGGCTCTTGGAAAGTTTGTATAAATGCATTTAAATACAGAAAAAGCTTAATGACTAAGGTACACATGTCTGGCAAAGTTTTATTTCATAGTACAATGCAAAAACTTATTTTAATTGCATTCATCTGAACCACAGCCAATCAGATTGTAGATTTCAATTATCCAGTACATTTTACAAAATGGTAGGTAAAATATAACTGGTGGCTATTAACAATATTTCCTCCTTTCTTTTTTAGAAGAATAAAATATAGCCTTTGGTTCCAGATCATATCTTTCAGTAATGGTGATGTTTAAAGTAATATACAGAACAATAAAGTTATAGAAAAAGAAATGCATATTTAAGTCTCTTGTTAATTGGAAACACCCATTAATCTGTTTTTTCCACAGATTTCCCATTTTCATTTATTACCTACTAATTTCTTTACAACATTATGCTGTTGACTTAGCACAGAAAAAAAAAGCAAGCATAGCATTTTAGTAGCACTCTATAGAATGAGCTGAATGATGAAGAGTCAATCTTCCTGCTATTACTTTCAATTATGGACATGCACAACTGTACATCAATAGATGCAATTTAGAAGAGTATCTTTCTGAGCCCTGGTTCTAAAATTGAGTTAGTGGGTCATATATTTGAAAAATAACTAAAGAGATTTATGTGTATTAAAAATTCAGAATAGAGAAAAGATTCTAAGGTCCAGATTTATTAAGCTTCGGGTTTGGAAAAGTGGAGATGTTGCCCATAGCAACCAATCAGATTTTAGCTGTCATTCTCTAGTATGTAATAGGAAAGTGAGAGCTAGAATCCGATTGGGTGCTATAGGCATTATCTCCACTTTTCCAAACTTAGTAAATCTGGCCCTAAATCAGAAAAATCCAACAAAACGAAACTTGGGGATCTGGGGTGTCTTGCTTTCTCATGCAAAGTTTGTGTTAAAACATTGTAAAAGTTATCACGTTTTAGAGAATTTTGCATGTTTTGAATTGAATTTCACAACCTGACTAGTAATTTCAGTTAACATTTATAGTTATAGTATAGGAAGCGTCAGCTGGAAAAGTGAATTTATTGGTTGCTGAGAGGGTAAATGAAGGTATTGAACTATTGACTAAATAACAGTATTGCAATTAATTATTTTGTTAAAGAATACTATTTATATGTTAGTGTAATATTAAAATAATTAAGAGGAAACATTCAATGCTAATGCAATATTTTAGAGCTGCATTTGACAATTTTATATTACTTTTTAAATATATTATACCGCTAGACTTAAAGCAGTGTTAAAACACTAATGTATCAAGTGCAAGAATTTTAATGATAAGGGCATTTTATGAGGAGCAGCAAATATGCTACAAATTACCTCACATTACAAATTCCTTGAGAACAGTAAGTTCTCAGATATATTCACTCTGTTATGAAACTATCACTGCCTTTCTTCTATTCAGCTTCTTTCATGTCCATTTCTTTTTTTTTCTGGAACCATTCTATTGCTGGGGGGGCCTGTTTTGAGTATATTTATTTCATTCAGTAAGTGATGTACTGTGATGTAAAGTATGTTGTTTAGTTTCCATTTTGCAAGTATTGAAAAAAAGAAAGATAGGGATAGGCATTAGAACATTCACTGTAAAAATAAAACATCTGTAAAGGAATGTTAATGACATCGGACGTGATCCTTAATGCATAAAATTAGCTGACTTTCATACACAACATATGCTTGCACAGTACCTATACTTCTGCAATACAAATCAGCCTCCGCAAGGGGGACTGGGTCACTCACCATGTGAACAAGATACACATGGTGGATTTGATTAAAAAAACAAGTTTCTTTTTAAATCTGTATCCAAAAGAAAAGTTGAAAAGGAACACCTGGGCAAAACTATGTTACATTTTAGGGGACTTCATATACCTTTTATTCTATGCATGCAGGGAGAATACTTTACTTTTGATTATTGAACACAGATACTGACCAGCTTTACTATTACACTGTTATTTAGACTTGGACTCGGAAACATCACCTCTCAACTCTAATAGTGTTTGTAACAGATGCAATTCACCTCCCCTGTAATTCAACATGGTTTTGCCCCATTCTAAACTTCCACCTGACCTCCTCTAATTTCCCACCTAATTCTGGTCCATCTCCATATTCATTAATTCAAAACACATCTATTTGCCTTTAAATATTGTGTATAAATATTAGTTACTATTTAGTGGTAATAATTAAATAGGTATAAGTCTGCCTGAGTATGATTTACAGCAAAATGAATTAAGTGACTCATTACTGTTTGACTTTTTAATTTAAAAAACCTTAATACTTTTCCAAGTGATCATAAATTATATCCTATTATTTTTAATCAACCTTTTACATTTTTCTAATTGCTATTTAATATTTATACACTTAATTTTAGTTTATTACTGCTTGGTTAAATGCACTTTAAAAAGTAGTAATCTACTACAGGAGTGATCTGGTGTAGTGTGTAAACTTACCGTACCCTAGATCTCTGCTGGATTAAGCCTTCCATGGGGACGAGGAGAGGCTATTCCCCTTGCTTTTATGATCTTATGCTACCAGACCCCTACTTTAACTTTTCTAAGCCCTCCTAACTGAAAACTTATTGGCTCTGTAGTTAGGATATTGGTAGGGGCGTTTAGGACACCCTCCGCATTGCAATTTACAGCTAGCCCAGTGTCCCGTCCCACCATCAGAAAACCTGCATACACTCTTCTAGTACGGAAACCTGGATCCTTTCTGCGAGTACAACTCATGTGCTTGCACACATACATCTGATCTTTGCTATCGGAAAATGACAATTTTGTGTGAATCCGGTCGACTATTTCTACTTTGACATTTATAATCAGCAATAGAATAGGATATGGTGGTTGTGTTTGTCAAGTGCATCTACTAAGTATTGCCAGAGGAAGCTTTGAACGCCAGAGGTGTTTTTGCATGGAGTATGGAGTGAATGTATTCCTTTAACTAATACTGTATACTTTCGGTGCCCCCTTCCTTGTCTGTTGTTATTCTAGGGATTTGTTGTACAAACAGCAGCTAAAAAAATTCCAGGTAATATTTTAAATTGAATATATTCCCCCCTTTAAAGTGGTGACGCACCTGGCTGATCTATGCAGTATATGTGTGAGCTAATAAATTGTCACAGATCAACACTTTCAACAATGGCCAGTTAAGAAAAAAGGAGGACAATCTGCCATAGACATTGCGCATAATATGATGAGACGTTGGTACTATGTTAAATGGATTTTCCATCTGTTGATGCCCGCAGGCGTACCAGTCATGTGTACTGAGGTGAACATGATAATATGCTAAATATGTACACATTATAGCATAATATGTAAATTATGTATGACTAAACCTTTAAAAAGCTTCTAAACATAATTTAGTTTTACAATTATTGCACTCTAATAATTCATACAATTGATAATTACAATTATTGTGACATTTAGTCAAAGTATTAGGCAGTAAAAATATGTAGGTCTACCCCCCAGGCCGTACTGTTACATACTGTTTCATATTTAAGATTGTGTAGAAAAAAAAAGCCTCCGGTATGTGCCTGGGATTACAGAATGTATTAATTGATTTATGCTGTTGAAGGGAATCTTAAACAGGAATAACAAATACGCTGATCCTTTGCAAATGTTTTTTTTTTTTAATTGTACGTTTGATTTTAAATTTCAGTGTCTGCATATAACTAGATGTAACGCTCATGCATATTTCTATTATCCATAATAATAAATACAGAGAATTGAATGCATTCAAATTTGCCATTATTGGGTGCTTGAGTGTTCACAATCGCTGGTCCATGAAATCAAGACATCTGTGCAATCGCTCTGCTAACCAGTCTCTTTGTACCAACAGATTTTTGATACCCACATACTACCTAACATAAAACTGCAGTGGTTATAAAATTGCAGAGCTTATAGACTGCCCAGTGCACAGAAGAGTGCTCCACTCTATTCTTCTCTGGGCTTTATAATCTGGATCAGTATACAGTCTGTTGCTACGCCTTTACCGTATATTCAAATACCAAGTCCTACCCACTGGAGAGCTGGTCTTCCTTTGGAAAACTACTGGAAGTGCCATTTTTTGCAAGTCTGTATAGAGCAGAAATACCAAACCCAAGTGCAAGGAAATCAGAGAAAAATCAGAAGTCTAAATACTATGGGCCTGATTCAGAATTAAGAAGGTGCTAAAAATAAGAGAGGAAAGTTACTCCTGGGCTAAACCATGTTGATTGCAGGGGAGTCATATTTCATCTGTTGTAAACAGTATTAGAGCTGAGAGGAGATGTTTCCTATCCCAATCTAAATAACAGTGTGATAGTAACACTTGTCAGTATCTGTGTGCAGTAAGCAATTCAAAGATATATCCCTGCATGCAAAGAATACAATTAACTTGACTCCCCCTGAAATCAGCATGGTTTAGCCCAGGAGTAACTTTCCTCTCTTATTTTTAGCACCTTCTTAATTCTGAATCAGGCCCTATATGTGTGTTTACTGTGTGTTTAAAGCTTTACTGAAATATAAGAAGACCAAGATTATATGGTATTAAAAAAAAAGTCCAAAACAAAATAGAAAAAAATAAATAATATAAAAAGCCCTAAGAGACTGTGGGCTTGATCCAGACCTACGCAGCCCGGCGGTAATATGCTGGGCGTAAGCGTAAGATCGGCTGAAAAGTTACTACGATCGGGCGTCCGTAGTATCACCATAGTAACGGCTTGAGGGGGCGTCTCTCGCCGTTACTACGCTCATATTAGTGTAGGTGGGCGGGGGGAGGTAGCTTAATGAGGGAGGGAGGGGTTTGCGGTGATACGCTCCTGTGCGAGCGTATTTTCCCTCGCTTAGGCCGGCTGAAGTTAGGGTAGCTTTCAAAAAAATATACGCTCGCACAGGGGGGAAGCCGGGAGGAGTGCACGCCGATACGCTATGCTTTACTAAGCACAGCGCATCGGCATAGGTCTGGATCAGGCCCTATGTCAACTATATTTAAAAAGGAATTTCCTTAAAATCATGTAGAACCTGATCCAAAGATTTAGCGCAGCAGATGTGATGTCAAAGCAGTGACAATACATAGACTCTATCTAAAATTCCTTCCATGAGTAGGAACTGTGGATAGGTAGTACAGGGAATGTGAGTGTATTTGAAACATTTAAATGCATATGTATAGGCAAATAGGTTGAGAGACATAATGCTTGAGCTTATACAAGTTGTATATTTTTCTGTTTTCTTTTTCTTTTTTTTTTTTTTAACAAAAAAAAATAGATGTTTAAAATGAGCAAAATATATGGCAATGTGCTGCTATAATCATAAAAAGATATTTAAAATGTTAAAATATTCAATATAACATTGCGTAATGCAGAGTGCTGAAAAACTTGTTCTAACCTCACAATTAGGCAGTTACTCCAGCCCTAAGCTGGTTCAGATTTGGGGGACCCAAAGACACTACCGGACATCGTATCTGCTTGCGACTGTGGTGAAATATTTTGATTCTCGCAAAATACATAGGGAAATATTCCATTCCTCCACTGATGCCATCACACCGGGAACAGCTATTGCGCAATTGTTACAGTGCTGCACGTTTGCAGTGCAAAATATCCAATCCTTTTAAGAATATTCCACTCGTAAATATAGCCAAAATCCGCAGCATAATATAGACAAAGCAACAATCACAGTGGCTCTTAAAGCAATGTAAAAGAAATATGTAAATTAAACAGTGATTATATATCTATTCAGTTTTATTTCATGTAAATGGATCAAACAAGACAATGACTGCACTTTTGAAAGCTTAAATCTTTTCATATAAAATTGAGTAGGTGTTAACTCAAAAGCACTTAATTTCACAGACAGTAGCATAACTGCAATGGTTGCAGGGTGTAATATATAAAACGAATCTCTTATTTGAAACCATTAATCTGATATTCACTGAATTCTTCTCTTGTGCACCTTCAAAATTAGGATAATATATTGTGGAAAGCATATATTTTAAACTAGCAGTTATTAAATAACATAAATGGCATACATAATAGCACTAAAGGACAATGCACAAGGAGAAAACAACATTTTTATATTCAAAATGTGCTTTAATCACTAGCTGAATATACCTTATGTAATCAGTTTCTATTTGGACTTCTATGTGCTATTGAAACTTCAGCTAATAAGACCACAGTAATGTGAGGCCACATATTACACTTTATATCTGTTTAAAGCAACTGGTATAACAAATATAAATGAAAAAAATTAAAAACACAGCTATTAAAACTAGATGATTGTGCTACATCAGTAAATGACTACTTTAGAACAATAGTTGTCAAGTACCACTAATAGTGCCTGTTTTCTAGGTCTCCTAGCTGTTAAAGAAAAGTATGACTTAAAAAATATATAAAGCGAAGTTCAAGCTGAACAATAA
>WWET01001523.1:24809-42834 GCA_011038615.1 Limnodynastes dumerilii | reverse complement strand
TCTGTACATTGTGTAATGTGCTCTACTAATGCATTGTATACTGCTATTACCATTAGATCTGTTCCTTCAATATGAAACTACTATTTTACTGTGTGAAAGAAGTAACTTATAAATCACCTATAAAAAAATATATCAGAACAGGACCTGTTACAGCCAATAACCAAAGCAATTCCTTAATGTAGAATTTTTATTATTTTAAAATCTATATTGTCCTGTCCTGCTTTCACAGAGATCCTTACTGGGCATCTTACATGTCCTGGCAGTCAGATAGTACGACCGTATTATCAGTATTGTCATTTTACATATGTTTTATATTTTAACAGTGCATCATATTAAGTAGCTCTTCACAATTTTACACACATCAATCTCTGCCGCATCACAGTCTAATTCCCTAACAAACAAGCACACACATATACACACTAGGGGTAATTTTTGCCTCATGCAGTATGACATTGTGGGCGGGTCAGGAGAAGAGCTTGGGCAGGACGCGGCGGAGCTTATTTGCTGCGTTTTTGGGCAAATAAGCCGCGTATACCTCACATGTATTACACGCATTGGAAACCCCTGCGTTTGCCACTGAGTTCTTATTTTAAGTAGATTCTTAAGTGTGAATCAGGTCCTAAGAGAGGAAAGTTACTCCTGGACAAAACCATGTTGATTGCAGGGGAGTCATATTTCATCTGTTGCAAACGGTTTTAGAGTTGAGAGGTGATGTTTCCTATCCCAAGTCTAAATAACAGTGTGATAGTAAAGCTGGTCAGTATCTGTGTGCAGTAAGCAATTCAAAGATATATCCCTGCATGCAAAGAATACAATTAACTTGACTCCTCCTTATATCAACTTTGTTTTGCCCAGGAGCAACTTTCCTCTCTAATTTCAAGCCCCTTCTTAAGTCTGGATCCAGCCCTATGTGACGAGGAATATTGAATCAGCGCAAGTCTATTATGGTACTTGATGGATGCGATAAACTTAACATGCATATATGTGAATTTTGACTGCATCCCCTATCATGGTTTAGATACTGAATACTCCCCTATAAATTTATTGCAGCTTAGTATATTAAAAAAAATTATGACACAAATACACCAGATAATATTTAATTTTTTGCTTTAGAATATATTACTTGATTATTCTGTGAATTTATCGTATTAACTTTTAATAATATCTCTAATCAACTTTGAAATGCTAAGCAGCTTATTACAGTTCTATTCATTGTTTGATTGACATGATCAGCACCATATTAGTCTGGCACTATTCTTTACACTCCGTGCCACAACTTTTGTACTGACTCTTCAGAAATGATGGCAGGTGGGGGAAGACAAAGAATCATTCCTGTATATTTGCTTTTTAATTACCTGAGCAGGGCAGCTGTGACTGGCATTGGAAAGAGAGAAATATACAAGAGAAAAACTGGAAAGGGTATTGTTTACAGCTGGCACAGACTCTTTGTAATCAACAAGCAGAAAGCAAAGTGACAATCAAAGAGTAACAACATGACCTATTCAGTTTTGCTCTTTTAATTTTGCACTTACAATGTGAAGATGTTGTGTCTTTAGTCTCTGCAATAAAAGTTTGTCATAATGTGGGATGAAATGGTAGGCAAGGATATTGTTGATGCCTTCCAACATTTGAGATTACCACCTCACAGCAATTTCTTATATTAAAATGATAGTATAATAGCATGTTCTGTTTCTACAAAGGCAACAGAGGGAATAAACAATTTTATTGCCAACTATTACATCAAGCCACCTGGTGCCACAGCAATGTACTGTCGTGTTATTTTTAAATGTTTGCCATTCTGGAACATTTATGAAAACAGTGTGCCCTTCAAAATGAAAATGCCAGCTTCCTTATCCAAACTGATATTTACATGAATACCGTGTCTCAACAAACTAAGTACCGGACGTTTGCGTCTGTAAGAAGGTAACTGCATAAAGAGTGATCATGCTAGTGCGAGTTTGTAGTACATCTGTTCTGTCATTTTCTTATGTTCCTCTTGTTACAAATTCTCTTGTGATTTGTCGCCTGTCAACCTTCAAAATGAACAGTTTGGAGAAGTTGTTTTTAAAAGACTTCAATCCTCACATGACAGTCATTTTACCTCCAGGCAAGTCTTTTTAAGATCAAATCCCACTAGGTCTTTAACTGTCAGGATTGGAGCAGTATGATTGTTTAGAGACTACAATATCGCTCGGAAAAATCTTCGGTATCAGCTGGGTTCAGAGCTTATTGATGCAAGAGTGTTGTTTCCAGTGCTTGTGCCATACACCCTGTAGAGGCGCATACATGCATTTTTATTGAATACTATCCCATATGTGTAAATGAGGTAGCATATAATACAACTCTATCAAAGTATGGAACTAAAAACAAGTTAGCTAAATGAGTTATTTTGAATCTAGTCAAATGGTTGTTGAGGAATACACACATGTTTCGTTCCCATAATTAAAATAAGTTCAAGCTTTGTATGATGCTGTTATCAACATTCTCATAATATAATGTTAAATGCAGTTATTACAGGACTGGCTTAGTGTTGGTTAAACCTTATAAAGTAAATTACAATACTTGCAACAATTCCATTTTCCACTTATGATATCACAGACGAGATCATGAAGATGGACAAAACCTAACTGCCCCATTCAATTCTGGGTGGCGTGAAATGAGACATGAACATGAGAGTTTCTGGTCTATGTTGACATGATTGTATACTTACGTTGATGTACATTTGCTCTATTGTATTGAAGTACAGACAACTTTGTGATATTTGTGGAACCAACTGGAGATGATGGGGCAGATCCAGAGATACTGCAATATCAGCACACAGCGTGTGTACATGTGTGCCCAAATCCAAAGGCACAGGCAACGGTACTGCTGTATGACTATGCAAGTATAGCATTTGGGCACAAAGCAGCAAAGCTCAATGCTCAACTTTGCTGATTGCTGTATCCACATACTGCCGTTCTTAACACAATGTCTGTCCCTACAGAGCTCTGTCCTTTCCCGTTTTATCAAACGGATTAGATTTGTCTTGTTTCGCTGGTAATAGCCATATAAATGTATCCATGATTTTTTTATTTTATTTACGAGCAGAGCAAAAAATGTGATTCTTTCCCACACAGTGAAATAACTTCAGTGGGAGCAATACTGTAACTGCTATGTTGTCCAGAGATAAGTGGGGCCCCTGGAAAAGACTACTACCCACTGTGGTTACATTTTCTCCAGTCCTATTCTCTCTGATCTGGAAACAAAGCTGGGGTCTCTTCTGAACATGCCCTTTTGTGCACTGAAGAGGCTAGAGTACCATACCCTCCAAGTGTATCTATTTAGCAGGTACAGCACCGTTTTTTAATTGTCTGAACTGGCTAAAAGGGCTCTTGTAACGGATTCTGACCCAGCAATTCCCTCCCCATATACTCACCTTCCAGTCCTGCAGCATCTGATCACTATAGCAGTGATGTGAGGACAGCCTCCTACAGCTCTGCTAAAGTAACAGTGTAAGTATAAGTTCTCAGCTCATGTGATAAGGTGTAAAATAAGATTTTGCACCTTATCATACATGCAAAAGCAGAATAAAGCCACGCCCCTTAATTGGACAAGCCACACCCCTTTCACAGACCTTATATTCTCCCCCCAGGTGTACCTATTTTCCATAAAAAAATGTTGGAGGGCATGGAGTACTGTAGAGGTAACATGATGGCAGCACTACACTCCCGAGCCCACTCAAAAATCTGCTTTAGGGCTCTTCACATGCTTGATCCACCCCTGCTCCCACAACTATTCCACTATAAATAAAAGGTGATTGTTTCTCTGTTTATAGAAACGTTTTCAAGAACAGAATACTGCAGAGCAAAATGTTTAAATGTAAAAGTGCATAAAAATAGTACAGGGAAAATGATAAACACACTATGGGAAATACTACTTAAATAAAAATTCCCTCAAGATCATAATTCCATCTAAAAAGTGGTGACCTTGCACATTCATTTCAGACAACTAGCTTGCTTTAAAAAGCTCAGCAGATTCTCATTCCTGTTTGTAAAGTCAAATGAACACACAGCTGTGCTGGCATGTAAATGCTGACTTGGTTTCTTATCTATATCCAATACGATGAGTTTTATTTTAGTGGAACTCATAAAGTCAGTTAATAGCTTGCTGAAATTATTCTAGCACATCTAATATTTAAAAATGTCATAGGAATGAAAAGTAAATGCTTTAAGTCCAGGACACTATAAATAAATAAAAATACATAAGCACTAGCACAGGGGTGTTTTAAGAAGTGAGGGGGCCCTTGTGCAGGATTTACACATGGCCCCCCCTTACCTGAGACAGGACTGTCCTGATTTGCGGACCTCAAAAGGGATGGGGCCTGACGGCGCTGTAAGACTCACCCCTTTTCTGGTCTGCGAATAGGGAGAGTCCCACCGCAGGGGAAGGGGGGCTCATTCGGCATCTATTTCTTCCCCCTGGAAGATCTTAGAGGGAAGAAATAGATGCTGAATGGCCCCCCCTTTACCTGCCAACCCTGGGTGCAGGATGCATGCCACAGGGCCCCCTGTTCTGAGGGGCCCGTGTGCACTGCACACCCTGCACCCATTATAGATACGCCTATGCACTAGCAAACCTTCAGCAAAGTTACTCACTTGCACATAAAAACTGTTCCAAAAGCATGCAGTCACACATTCATCTTAATAGAAAAGCACTGAGTACATGCCACTAGGGATCAACATGATCATTTACATCACTGCTTGTAATGTATTTTTTCTAATTTATGTCAATAACCATTCATCTCCGTACCGTATTTAATTCAATAGTCTGAGAGTTACATGTAGAAATTTCATTTAAATGAGAGGGTCATTGCACTGAATGACCTATTGACATTGCCATTGCTATTGTTCATTATAATACAATATCATATTTTTTTACATCTCTTTATTTGACATCCAAGTAAAATGTCTCTGACACTGCTTTCTTCACCCCGTGAATCACCTTGCACCTACTGTAGAATAAGAAACTATTTCAATATCTGAATTTAATATTGGAAATAATAATTTAATGTCATTTCTCATGCTATACGTGTACTTTCATTGGCTTGCAATATCCTTCTTAAATATTACAACAAAGAGGAGTTACTATTTAATTTGGTTTACCATTTAGAAGTTTCAAATGGTTTGAGAAAATTAATATTTGGTAATGATTGTAAATAAAAGTAGATTTAACGAGCCTGTATTTGTTTATTCTACAAATATTTATATAGTTTTAGCATTATATAATAAAGGAGTTTAATATTAGGAAGCCCTAAGTGACAATTTATTGAGGTCATTAAGGTGATCCTCACATATGCACATAAAAATTTCACATTTATTCAATGGTTTATCTATTTCAATGGGGTCGCTACATACAGCACACACAGCAGAGACCCTGAAGAAATGGGGGAAGCATTTCAATTGTACAGTAGGGGTAGGATTAGGTAGTTATGAGCGGATCAGTGGTCGGACAGACCGCTGATCTGCTCATGTGACTTAAGGCTGCATTATGGCAGCGTAAGTCACACATTCTCCGTATAAGAGAGACATAAAGTCTGGACCAGGTTCTATGTCACCAAGCTAGTATATATGCTATGCAGGACACTAGAGCCCCATCCGCCTTGATGTCTCATAATAGTCACAGTCATGTGTCTTTTACTGCCAGTTTGCTGTAAGTAGCACACATATTTTCTTATGTAAGCTTTCTAATGCCTGCTGGGACAATTAGAACAATTACAGCTGTGTTTCTTTCTATGTTAAAACCTTTCAAAGTAATGTATTTAACCTAGCAGACAATTGTTTGCTCTGATTTTTGCCACTTTTTCTGATTATAATAACCTGATTAGAAAATTATTCAACAGAGAATTATTCAGTAGAGGAGAGCATAGTGTTCTCAGTGAAATGCAAAAGTTATCTTAATAGTGTCTGAATGGAAGTCACAATAATAAGATCGCTGTCAGTTTTACCATCTGTAGCATCAGATGGTCACAGACTGCATTACTGACTGGCACGATTGGCAGGGTTTGATTCTGAGATAGGAGCAACAACAAAAAAGGGAAAAATTTGCACATAGATTAACCATGTTACAACGGAACAGGTATTCTGCAGTTATATTACTTTGTTGTTGTTTTTACCGCACAAATAATTAATAGCTTTATTTTTACCCTGCAGTTTAGAGTTTAGCTCCTTCTTAAATACAATATTTAAATTCATTTTATATCTGCTAAAGTGATGGTTTTACAGCTTGCTAGATGACTGTAGATGTATATTTACTATTTACTATCATACTTTGATCACTCTTTGGGGCAAAATGACCTAAATCCAATCTTTAGATCTTTCTCTGATTTCCATGTGTTTGGATTGGATTTCATCTTTTATTCCATTCTATGCATGAGTACATATGTGTTCTACCTGTTCAGAACTCATTCTGCCCTCTATAGGACTATGAACAATGGCATTTTTCCAACTTTCAACCTCTAGCTTTCCAGCTTCCAACCGAGGGCAGTCACAAGTGGGCATGAATTGATATTATGTGTACTAAAGTATAGGTGTGCTGGCATGCATCATTATAGCAATCATAACTCTGTTGGTGTGAGGCGAATGGTTCCGTCAATATCTGCACATGGAAGACCTGTGATTATGAATCAGCCCACACAGAAATCGGATGTCTTCATCTGGTCCAGTTTATTCATCTGGTCCAGTTTATGTATCCTCATTGCTTAGGGTGTATGGGTAAAAACATGGCAGTATCAGTTTGGGTGATGGGCATTGTCTTTTATACAGTCATCACCCCTGTACTCCTTTTCTACCTCTGAAGCTCTCTAGGGCTGAAACTGACTGAACTCTTGTGGGTTTATTTAGCTTTGTACATGTAGAAATGTTTCTAGGAGATATGACCTTAATTTATGTTACATTTTACAGTTATTTTTTTCCACTGTATGATTTTCGCTGAAATCCGTTTGATAGCAAGACATGGAAAGAACAAGTTTTAAAGAGGCTGGGTTTACATAATTTCAAACCCTGCTCAAACAGTTTAAGGAATATTTCAATCAGGGTCATAGAAAGTGATGGCAGATAAGAGCCATCCAGTCTGCCCAGTTGTTGTTTTTTTTAAACTATACTGACCCTAGACCTTATTTACCCTCAATTTAGTTTAGGATTTAGCATATTCTTATATTTATACCAAGCATGTTTAAACTGTTCTACTGTGTTAGTCTCAACCACCTCAGATGGGGGCTATTCCACTTATCTATCACCCTTTCAGTGAAGTAATTTTTCCGCACATTCCCTCTGAATCCACCACCCTCCAGTTTATATCCATGCCCTTGTGTCCTATTACACCTCTTCCTTTGAAAAATGTTACCCTCCTCTAGCCAGCCACAACTCTTCATATATTTGAGAGTTGCTATCATATCCCCCCTCTGCCTTCTCTGCTCCAAGCTATACATGTTTAGTTCCTCTAGCCTTTCTTGCTATGTTTTTTGACACAGGCCTTGGACCATTTATTTGCTCTTCTTTGCACAGTCTCTAATGTATTTATGTCTTTCTGGAGGTATGGCCTCCAGAACTGAACACAGTATTCTAGGTGAGGGCGTACCAATGATCTATAAAGGGGTATTACTACTTCTCTCTTTCTGCTACTAATTTCTCATTGCTTTGTTATATTGCTTGTCTACCTTTAAGTCACATGAAATAATAATAGATCCCTTTCCTCAGTAGTTTCTAATGTAGTGCCATTAATGATATATTGAGCTTTTGGGTTTTTATGCCCCAAATGCATGATTTGGCATTTTTTGGCATTAAACTGCAGTTGCCACACTCTTGACCATTCCACCAGTCTACCTAGATCATCGCTCATTTTGTGCACCCCTCCTAGTGTGTCTACCCTGTTACATATCTTTGTGTTATCTGCAAAAAGGCATATGTTTCCCTCTATACCACAGGCAATATCACCTATAAAGATATTAAATAGCACTTGTCCAAGTACAGAACCCTGGGTTACTCCACTGGTTACATTACCATTCCTAGAAGAGATTCCATTTATTACAATCCTCTGTTGTCTATCCAGTTAACCAAGATCGTATCCATGTAACTATCTTTAAGTCCAATCCTAAAGTTTCCGGCTTATTTAACAGTCTGCGATGTGGCACAGTATCAAAAGCCTTACTAAAATCTAGAAAAGCTATGTCTACAGCTCCCCCTTATCTAATACTTTACTAACCCAGTCAATTCTATAAGATTTGTTTGACATGATCTTCCCCCCAGTGAATCCATGCTGTTTGGGATCCTGTAAGTTACTGGATTTAAGATTCCACATTTAGCCACATATATGAAAACAGTATATTGAAATACCACATCATTTTTTTTTTAAATTCATTTGTAAATTGTAAATTTGTATTTCTGCTAAATAGTCCTGTATAAAAAAAATGAACAATTCAGGTAAAATTTTGCCATGCATAGCGGACCTGCCTGCTGGAAAAGTTGAATATTGCTTATCCTTTGTTTACTTACCAATTAGCAGCTAATGGCCTATTACAGAGATCAGACAATGAAGCTGACATCACCCATTCAATAATCTATAGAAAGAGTATGTGAATTAAATATGTGATGTCAGCTCCATTTTCTGATATCTGTAAGAAGCCATTAGCTGTTAATTGGTAAGTAAACAAAAGTTTAGTGATTTATTAATGGTATACAATCTAGCTTTAACACCATGTTGCAAAATGAGCATCTTAGATGGGAAAGCTATATCTGAGCCTCACTGCACCTGTATAGTTTTACAAAATGAATTATAATTCTCATTATATTTGGTTACTATTACAAGGCTTCAGTGTATGTTATGTATGGCATACCATGTAATAATCCTAAAGTCATTAACATTATACTATATTGTATTAAACGAAGTCTAGCCCAGTAGAGCACCACAATGCAGTCCACACAATAATTTATAATATGGCTAACAATTAGCAAAAGATCACCCACATTAATTCAAGGACAATGGTTTGAAGAAGGGGATTTCTATGGTGTAGGTGCTCTGTTTTGTAGAAACAATTGTTAAATTCCATCATATTATATTAATATATTAATAAGTTTATTCCTTAGGTTCACTCAGCCATGTTTGCTACCTGATTGATCTACTGTGATTTAAGTCTGTAAAAGTATTTTTATTATATTTTTAATGTATTCATTCAGTATATTGGCTATTTGTGTTTCTATGAAATATTTAAATGTAAAAAGTAACAATAGTTATCCTTGAATCTGCTCCTGGATTCCAACTGATTGTTGACTGCAGTCTAAGCATGAAAATTTGTAATGTGCTTTGGAAAAAAAATACTTTGGCACCAAAAATAGTCCTTATACTGATGTTTCAGAAGCAGGGAATAGATGCCCCATTGTGACAAGACCTTTAGTAAATTATGTACTTCATATGCTGCCAAAAATATGACGTGACTTTATTATATGGTGGTGTTAAGACCAACTACAGTTTGCATGATTTGAGAGATAATTATACAAATATTGTTAAGTCTTTGCAGTCATTGGTATATACGACTAAAGGGTCTATTGAAATAGACATGCGACAATATGACTGTTTAATAAAGCCACATTGCCTTATATCTGTCTGGGTGTCCCCCTTCCCAATCTAATTATCAGGAGAAAATGCAGGGTTTTTAAAAGGAAATTAATAATAAGGTGTCTTAGAATATGCATACACACACTGCACTATGTTGTACATTTTATTTCCCACAGTGTTGCCTTAAGTTCACTAATTGTCACTATCACAACCCTTTCATACTCTAATAATATCAGGCTGGATCCAGACTTAAAAAGGAGCTTGATATTAAGGACTGTATTCAGACGTTTTCACGGTGACTCCCGTGCGTATTTTTAGATACGTTTCAACTGCGAATGCGTAGTAACTTTTTGTACGTAGTTGACGTAGACTATTCGCACGGAAGTGCCTTACGGACGGACGTATTATAGGCACATGTGTACATATGTCCGGATATGCGAGATTTTAAGTGAAAATGGGCGGAGTGATGTATTTAAATGAAGGAAAGTGGCTGCGATTATCATGATACGCACGTACGGAGGACACAGACGCATGGGACGGCACATGGAAAGTTAGAGGTGGTCTATGGTTGTGTAAGTCTACGTGAGCACGGATTAGCAAGGGGAGTGACTGGGGTTTTGGTGGGTGTTCCTTACTACGTGCGTGCATATATTTGCGGCCACATTTGAAAACGGAAGTCTGAATACGATCCTAAGAGAGGAAAGTTACTCCTGGGCAAAACCATGTTGATTTTAGGGGTAGTCAGGTTAATTGTAGTCTGCACACAAATACTGACCAGCTTTACTATCACACTGTTATTTAGACTTGGGATAAGAAACATCACCTCTCAACTCTAATACTGTTTGCAACAGATGAGGTCAGACATTCTGGGAGAGTCGGCAAGTATGCTTTTAATATCATTTAAATTATTACAGCCTAAATTAGCAAATATTACTTTAGCATTAATCACGTAAGCTGCAGCCATGTCATAAATTTATTTCCATGTTAAGATCCCTCTTTTATTGAATGACAGGTCTGTGATAATATGGGTCATACATTCAGGAAAACTACTGTGTGACATAGGAGAAAATGACACAAGCTGGCAGGAAGGGAATCTTACCCTACACTGATGTACATAGTTCTGCTGGGAGATTGAAGAACAGGATTGGGAGGGAAGAGGGAATAGCCTAAGAAGCAAATACTGTAGAGCTGACTCTAGTACACAGATAACAAAATACATGTTTACAAAAGCACAGAATTCTCTGAGAGGAATATTGATAATCCACCCTGAGGGAACAGGGTTTCCTGAAACAAATCCACGTGATCTCTGATTCTAGCAGCATGCTAAACAAATGCATTTCCATTAACCAGTAGCTAACTATACCATTCTATCTGTAAAATAAATGCAGAAATGTTTGTAAACGACGGTGTTGTTGGGGCTTTCTCTTTCCTTTGTTTCTGTACATATTACATCTGCTTTAATGCACCTGTCTGTATAAACCTATAAATTTGAGCAACTGTATTCTTGTTTGTAAGTATGTCCTGGATCAGAGCTGACAGGCAGTGTTGGTCCATAGCAGTTATTTACTATTTTGGAGGTGCTTATTTATTTACTTTATGGGGTGCCTCTTAGGGAGCATCAACTATCAATTTAACAACCCTGCAATGTTGCTGTTCTATTGGGCACAATGGGGCCGATCCTGAGGAACAACCAACAGGGGAATTATGTACACCCCCTACGTAATTTCCTTGTGTTGAAGGTTGTGCGCATGCGCACAACCTTCTTACGATGCCGTAACGGCCGCCATACGTAACGAAAGTTACGTACGGCAGCTATTACAAAAAGGGGGCTATCCCCGCCGTATACTCATGTCATATATCCACCGTGAAGGCGGAGATAGGCATGCTAATAAGGGGACAGGGTGGGGGAAGCCCAGTTACGATCATGTATGTAGCCGTAAGGCTGCATACTTGATCGTAAAAGTTAAGGTAGGAGTTAAGTGTGCACTCCCCGCTGCGATGATGGCTGTAATGACCTCGGGCGCCCGTAAAGCGCTCGTAGGTCTGGATACGGCCTAATGTGAACATTGCACACATAGGGCCTGATCCAGAACAATACCCGGTGGTAATACGCCGGGCGTAAGCGTAAGATCAGCTAAAAAGTCGATCTGCGCATGCGCCGGCCAGATCTATGATCGGGCGTCCGTAATATCACCGTAGTAACGGCTGAGGGGGCGTCCCTCGCCGTTACTATGCATATGTTAGTGTAGGTGGGCGGGGGGAGGTAGTTTAATGAGGGAGGGAGGGGTTTTAGGTGACACGCTCCTGTGCGAGCGTATTTTTCCTTGCTTAGGCCGGCTGAAGTTAGGGTAGCCTTCAGCCGGCGTAAGTGAGGGAAAATACGCTCATACAGGGAGAGTGCCAGGGGGAGTCCACGCCGATACGCTGTGCTTTACTAAGTACAGCGCATCGGCGTAGGTCTTGATTAGGCCCATAATGCCCAATTGGTTGAGGGATCATAATCTAATTCTATTAGAATTTCTGAATCTCCCACATGAAAACAGGGACAGGGTGATGTTGCATATTAGGTATTTGCAGCCGGTTGCATTAAATTTGGCCACAAATATCTAGTTAAAAAAAAAAGTAAAAAATGATTAAAGAATTACCCCCCTCCTGCTAGAAACATAATAAAATGCCCCCTTGCATTAATGTACTAAAGACTACAGCAAGGCCAGGCTGTCATTAAATGCTTGGGTATGCTGGCACTTTTAGTCCTCCAAAATAGTACTGCCAGGGCATCCTGGCACATAGGGAATAGCAAGCTCCAGCATGCTCTGACACCTGGGCCCATTGTGGCCTATATATTAATTAGCAACCACCAATTTGTGCAGACAGATGCAGTAAAAGATTTAACTAGGTTACTTTAAACATAAGTACTTATTTCTAGCAATTTTTTTTTTTGCGGGGATGACATGCCTGAAATCATTACTTGTTATTTACTTTATCAAACTAAATGGATGCATGAGCCCATTATAGAAAAGAAAATAACAGGTTACTTTTTACTCATTTTGCGTATTTAAAATTTACTGTCAGGCTCCTAATTTACATTTATGTTTTCAACCACATTTTTAGGGCTGTCATTTTGCCATTCATTAAGACAGTCCTGTCATTTGCCATCCTAAACCTTGTCAGTGCCTTGATAACTTTGTCGGTAAGTATTAAATGGTCTGTTGTATATTCTAATAGTGTGCCTCTAATTTCTTTGTGCAATTACTTTTTATATGGGCTGAAGTTTTCATACAGTGACTTCCCCTTTTGTTCTGACATCTATCTAATAATTCCTGAAGCACAAACAAATACTGTTATTATTGTTTATTTATAAGGCGCCACAAGGTATCCTCAGCACCGTACTAAATACAACAACAAAATACAATACAGACATACAGGGCAGGGATGGACAGCATCAGGTGGGGATGGGGTAAAGGGTAGTAGAGGGAGATAAGAGGGTACAAAGTGAGGAGGGAGTGGTGGGGTAAGATGGAGGGCCCTGCTCATGTGAGCTAACACACTAAGTGGGAGGGATGAACTTACAGAAGACATAAGTAAGGAGAAGATAGTTGACTGCTGGTGTGAGCAGAGGAGAGGAGGAAGGAAGGAGTAGAAGGAATAGATGTATGATGCAGTGAAGATGTTAAGTGGGGGAGGGGTAAGCTAGCCTGAACAGGTGCATTTTGAGTAAGCGCTTGAAGACTCACAATGTGGGGGAGAGTCTGAATAAAAAAGGCAGGTCATTCCAGTGTAGAAGTGCAGCACAGGAGAAGTTCTGGACACACCTTTGAGATGTGATCAGGAGGGAGGTCAGACAGCGGTGTTTAGCAGAACGGAGAGGGCTGGAAGGGGTGTGCTTGGAGATGAGGGAAGAGAAGTACCGAGCAGAGGATTGGGAGATGGCCTTAAAGGTGAGGGTAAGGAGATTAAAGAGAGGCCTGAAGTGACAGGAAGCCAGTGAAGGGTTTGCTGTAAGGGGGACACCGAGGTAGTGGCGTGAGAGGACGGTGAGTTTGGAAGCAGCATTGAGTATAGATTGAAGGGGGGCAAGACGGGTGAGCAGGAGACCAATGAGGAGGAGGTTACAGTAGTCGAGACGTGATATGACTAGAGAGTGGGTGAGAGTTTTGGTAGCTTCATTGGTGAGGAGGTATGGTTGTGTGCAATGTTGCGTAGGTTGAAACGGCACGGATTTGGGGTATAAAGGAAAGTGAGGAGTCAAGGATAACACCTAGGCAGTGAACGTGAACAATCTCACAACATTAGGAAACTAAATACAATGATTTTTGACATAAGGCAAGTCAGTTCCATTATAATAACCGTGGACTGAACCCACAGTTGCAAAATAAGAGGAAAACAGGAGGAACTTGGTTTTGTCCAGATGTAACTTCCCATCTGACTTCCTCTTATTTTTAAACTGTGGATCATGTGTTCAAGTTATGCTGCTGATAAAATTCAGAATGTTACAGGAATAAGGTGCATAGGTAGAAATGTTATTTTAGATTTGACTACTGTATCATGAATTCAATAGTCAGGCTCATCTGTCGCAGTTTCAAAGTAATATGCATTTTACTTGACTGTTTTTAATATTTCGTCTTGGAGACTTTTGTCTGCTTGCTGATGCAATGCACATGAAGTCATTGCCGATTCTTCTGATAGCCACTGAATTATGATGATGACTCAGGCAGTGCACAGCCCAGATTTATGGTGTGGAGTGCATGAAATGTAATATATGAAACTGATATTGCTTTGCTAAATTAAACAGGCAAATGTCTTTGTATATTTACCAGCAGTAATATATTCCCCTGATATCACTAATCATTAAAGTCTGGTCAGTCCAGTTTGTATTCTTTTGTAATTCATTCTAGAACTTTTCTTCCTTACTTTAGGAGATATTTTCCGATGCTTGATTGAGTAACACTTGTAATCATTTCAAAGCAAGGAGCTCTCCCAAAGCTTGTGCACCCTGTAAAAAGGAACCAGAACATTTGGAGAACTAACAAGTAGACCCAGTGTTCTTTTTGTAAGTACTAACTATGTAAAAAGAAATCTAGGTAAAAAGATATATGTAAATGTATAATTTCAGTGCTGCCCAATGCTTCAGCATATAAATACGCCATTGATGTATTTGTGCTCTTAGTTTGTCATAAAAATGGTGTCACATGCCACTGCAGACAGAAATATACTGCACTGGGATGCAGCTTTCCTTGTTATTTGTCATTGTTCATAGACCTTAAATGACCTACAATCTTTTTTCCAGAGGCACTTAATATAGATATTTATAAGCACATAGGGCCCGATCCAGACCTATGCTCAATAAACGCTCTTTTGCATAGCGTATTTACACCAGCGTACCTACAATGCACTCCCCTAGGCACTCCCCTTGGTCATACTTACTCTTGCCATCTTACGCCCAGCAAACCCTACCCTAACTTTTCTGAGCGCAACCGCGGACGTCTGTAAGCTCCTTGCTTAGTTATGACGCTTAGCACGCCCATACTGTACAATTTAAATGCCTCACCCCGCCCTCGGTGCGAATTTACGGATTTTGTATGGAAGGCACGCCCCCTCGAGCGTTGTTATGAGGCTGGTACTCTCAAGGCCCATACGCTCAGAATTTCATTGCAGTAAGTACAAATGCACAATGCGCAAAGTGTAAAACACGTCCGAGCGAAGGTCTGACTCAGGCCCCTAGTATTCATAGTATACACACATACAAAAAGAGAAAACACTTAAGCTTACTGGGAAAATATAAATAAGATTTTAGAATCTATAATAATAATAATAATAATAATAGTAATAATAAAAATGGGGTAATATTACAGAATGCACAGTATTAATCTATCATGCTGTCTCATCTTCTCTCACCTACACACACAAGAACTATAATTTATACATCAAAACCAGAGTGATTTGGTACAAGACAGTTTAAGACTTTTACAGTCCCAGATGATTTCTAGAAAAGTCCTCAGTGCGCCGCTTCATACAAGTTTTACAGCAAAGGAAGAGGGGTTTGCGATCAGCTGTTCTCTTTGCATACAAATGATATAAAACATGTATGTCAAGTTGTCAGCTATTATCTACTTATCTTAACTGAATATCTTTCAGACAATATGTATAGATAGTCATCTTCTGACTTGTTAAATATTCTCATTAAGGAAAACTGGTACAATGTGACTTAGGGCTATATTTAGAATGAAGATAACTTCTGTGACCCTTTTCCAGCATTTTTTACAATCTGAGCATTGAAATTAGTGGTGTTCTATGTTTCCAATGGGGGCAGTGTATCATTAAGCTTTATTCTACTCTGCTTACTTATCTTGGAAATGTAAGAATGGTTATCCTTATACATAATTCACTAAATGATGTCTAGCAATCATAAGTACTGTCCTCCACTAACAATCAAAGCAGCAGGAAGATTCTAATGTTGTGCGTATGTGTCCAAGACAATAAGCTTCCTCTTGTAAAGATTACTGGGTAAGAAGAGCCTCCAGAAGAGGAACTAGGATCATAATACGAGTCAATATTTTTTATTGAATGTAAAATTAGCATAGGACATTTCTTGTTTTCTTTGCACAATGATCACCTACCTGTTCCTGATATTTCCTGAAGAACACAGAAATACTGTAACCAAATTCTGTGATCTTGGCCAATCGTCTCAAAGCGTTTAGAAACATTTAAGCAAACATAAGACAAGTCATACTGAAGCATAGCATCCAGAGACCGATTCACATAAGCTCTGTAAACTGCAATGTGTCAAATACATGTGCAATGAAACTCCCTTTCCCTTCGCTCTGTCTCTCTGTCTTTCAATGTCTCTGTCTGTCTGACTCTCTCTCTCTCTCTCTCTCTCTCTATGGACTTTACTTTTACATTTTTATAATTATATTGTAAATAAAAAAAATTATGGGATCCTTCACCTAAAATTTGATTGCACAACCTTTAGCGACAATGGACCAAATTCACACTTAAGCGTGAAATCCTAATTCTCTGGTTACCTCCCCCGACCTCTGCCCTGTTTTTAGGTGCCTAATGGGCAGTGCCATAGGCAACCTTAACTTACCGTTTGCACACACAGAGAATGGCTCCCTCCGCCTTCCCCAGCTAATCTACATCTCTTACCCCACCCTCTTTGCCTAACTTCCCCTGGAGGATGTCGTGGCACGCCTTCTCTTACCTAAAAAACTAAGTGTCGTCTTTCAAGACCGCATGTAGTTAATGTGTGTGCCTAAGGGCTACGAGCATTGCCTAGTCAGGCTGACTACACATGCTCAGTTTATCAAATCGTAAAAATACGCACTTAAGAAGCCTTTGCTTCTTAGGTGTTAATCCGAGCCAAAGTTCAGCTTGTAACTCTTTAGAAGCTTTCACCGCTCATTTTCTGCTGTTCTCACTATTCCTTTGTTTATCCTGGTGTTTGTTTCTAATAGACGTGTTCAAGGAAAGAAGCTACACAACAACACTGGGAGAACAACCAGTGCCCTGTCAGGATGTGCAGAGTTTGAGAGTCCTGATGGTATGGATAGAAAACAGGAAACGGAATAGAAGTCCCAAGAGCAGAAGACACAGGTCACAGAGAACAAGGTAACGAATAATGGCAGACATTCAAGGAAATCGGAGGAGATTGTTTTGGACAATAAGGTAGAAACACTAGAGTAGTACACACAAGGAAAACAAGTGAGTCTGATACTCAATCGGGAATGGGCTGGAATCCACTACTATAGAGCCTGTGCTGACTAGAGGTAGCCACACTTGTGCGTTTCCTGTGTGCTGAACTACTAGGCAGCAACACACCAGCAAGCTTAAGAGCTAATCAGCACCAGACAGCAGAACAGATACAGCCCCATAGACTTTAAATGTATTATTATTTTGCAATTGTGTAACAACAACAAACAATCAACATTCTTTCCTTTTTATATTAATTATAAACCAATCTAAAGACAATAATCGTTTAAGTTTGAAAAATTGAAATGTCTACTGTCTAGAAAGATATATGCAACTTGCAATTGTAATGATACAAATCTATTAAATTTCTATGGTGTTGAATGCATATTTATGTGTGTGTGTGTATGTATGTGTGCATGTGTGTGTGAGTGTAGGTGTGTATGTATGTGTGTGCGTGCGTGCGTGTTTCCAGTATAGGAGGAAATCGTTAAGAATGTGGTTTCCAGCAGAAAGGAAGCTCACATTGCTGTTTGGATTTCTCTCAAGTGACTTAGCATGTACTGAAGAAGCATATACTATTCTCCCTGGTGATCTACTGATCAAAACAAGATCAGCCCTGGAATACATTAGTCAATGTTCCATTACTTTGCCATGTTCAGATCAATATTTACTTCCACAGGCTTAATGCATTGTACAAATGAGAAAGGCACACAACAGGCACAAATGCCGGGCACTACGGTGCTCC
>WWET01001522.1:354715-368203 GCA_011038615.1 Limnodynastes dumerilii | reverse complement strand
CTTGCATAGAGCCCTATGAAGTCTTAATCCGGCTCTGGTGCTCTGTATGAATCAGTCATGTAGCAGTGTGTGCAGCAGTGTAGCAGTGTGTGCAGCAGTGTAGCAGTGTGTGTAGCAGTGTGTGCAGCAGTGTAGCAGTGGGGGGTATCTTGCCTAGGGCCCTATGAAGTCTTAATCCGGCTCTGGTGCTCTGTATGAATCAGTCATGTAGCAGTGTAGCAGTGGGGGGTATCTTGCCTAGGGCCCTATAAAGTCTTAATCTGGCTCTGGTGCTCCCTATGAAGTCTTAATCTGGCTCAGGTGCTCTGTATGAATCAGTCATGCAGCAGTGTGTGCAGCTGTGTAGCATTGTGTGCAGCAGTGTAGCAGCGTGTGTAGTGGTGTGTGCAGCAGTGGGGGGGTATCTTGCCTAGGGCCCTATGAAGTTTTAATTAGGCTCTGGTGCTCTGTATGAATCAGTCATGTAGCAGTGTGTGCAGCAGTCTAGCAGCGTGTGTAGCAGTGTGTGTAGCAGTGTGTGCAGCAGTGTTACAATAAGGATGGGGAGAGGGTTGTGGATAGAAGGCTTACTTACCTTTTGGAGCACCGTATTTGGCACTCCGGGTATCGATTGCTATGCCTCATCGAGGCATAAGTAATTGCTTTCCCAGCCAGTTCGGAACTGGCTGAGTGTGAACAGCCCTATCGAAATAGATCCGTTCACAACAGGGACCCACACCCGGTATACATATTGATATCTTCACAGTGTTGTAAATTTTATCATATCTCACGCACTTTGATTGATTGACTTATTATTCCAAAAGGTTTTGGTTATATTATCTTTATGACTGTTCAGAGTGTGGTCATTTAAAACTTAAATCCTGCTCCAAACTGTCCACATATCACAGTCTCCACGGATCGATAAAAATAAATAGTTGATAATAACTCTAGGGGTGAAGCATTAAGAGTCACGGTAATATATATCCATTCCAAATAGCTCTAGCCAAAATTTGTGACTGGCAGTCCATGGGTTCCCTTGCTGTCATCTTTAGTCACATTGCCGGCCAGCAACACACGCTATCGGGATAGTTCTCTTAGTCCGCTACCATGAGCTCTAATAGTTATGCCCCTTCTCCTTTTTTCATATACCAGAATCCCGCAGATCTCACCAGGATCAGGATAGTACTGGATAGTAGTAATTTAGATCCCAATATATGACCACTGTCGGTGTACCAATTATTAATAGAGATACTAATATTGATGACTGGATTGCTATATCCATAATGCAATAAACAGGCTTCTGTGACGCGTTTCTCCAAGAAATTAAACAATGCCTCTTACCTTGCACGCTTATATAGAGGGTTTGATTTCAAATGCGACTCGTGTGGAAGTTAGAAAAAATTCCTATGCAAATAACACCCAATATTGGGCTTTCTGTGGGGGGGGGGGAGTCACTTCTCAAAACATCCCTGCTCTGTATGTTAGTGGCTATTGTAGCTATTGTTTAGTATGCTGAGCCATCCCACTGTGCTTTAATCATTTCTCTCCATGCATATGTATATATATGTATGTCCAGCTTCAAGGGAAATTAATTAGTTAAAAAGAGTCAGTTTGTTAGTGTAGTTAGTGTGTGTGTGTGTGTGTGTGTGTAGATATGGGGAGGGATCAGGTAATATGGGAGGACAGTTATGAGGGGGTAGGGGATATGGGAGGGCAGTTATGAGGGGTAAGGGATATTAGAGGGCAGTTATGAGGAAGTAAGGGATATTGGAGGGCAGTTATGAGGGGGTAAGGGATATTGGAGGGCAGTTATGAGGGGGTAAGGGATATTGGAGGGCAGTTATGAGGGGGTAAGGGATATTGGAGGGCAGTTATGAGGGGGTAAGGGATATTGGAGGGCAGTTATGAGGGGGTAAGGGATATTGGAGGGCAGTTATGAGGGGGTAAGGGATATTGGAGGGCAGTTATGAGGGGGTAAGGGATATTGGAGGGCAGTTATGAGGTGGTAGGGGGTATGGGAGGGCAGTTATGAGGAGGTAGGGGATATGGGAGGGCAGTTATGAGGAGGTAGGGGATATGAGATGGAAGGTACAGTATGAGGGTGTATACAAGAAGTATAAGTAATGACAGAGATATGGGGAGGGAGCAGGTAATATGGGAGGACAGTTATGAGGTATAGGGGATATGGGAGGGCAGTTCTGAGGAGGTAAGGGATATTAGAGGGCAGTTATAAGGTGGTAGGGGATATGGGAGGGCAGTTCTGAGGAGGTAGGGGATATGAGATGGAAGGTACAGTATGAGGGTGTATACAAGAAGTATACGTAAGGACAGAGATATGGGGAGGGAGCAGGTAATATGGGAGGACAGGTATGAGGGGGGCAGGAGATAATGGGGGTAGGTATGAAGGGAGGGTGATATGGGAAATTAGGCATGACACGGATAGACTACATTGTGCAGGGAAATCATATATGCCAGTCTCTGGATTACTTGTCAAGTGTTATATGTATGTGTATTGTGTCTGTGTAGGTGGTGACCATCATAAATTATAACCGGGAAGCATCAAAAGAGGAGGAGGGGGGGCTGAGTACAACATTTCAGCTGGGGGTCTCGTGGTCACAATTATTAAAGGACCTGAGTTATTCCACTGCTGGCTTCTACTCTGTCTGCAACACATAATAATTACCGTGTGACAAGTGCAGGACACTACGTTATGTCAGACAAATGACTGGGGATGTTCTCATATAACCTTGAGTAATGATGCTACCGCACTGTCTGCCAATGCTAATGAGGATCCTGAGAGCGGAACACAGCATGTCCCTGGCTGATCGGGGACGCAGGAAAATACAGCAAATCTTCAGTCTGGACAGAGACCAGTCTCCACTACTAAGAACTGGGACACGTTATTTACTGCACATGAATGGGAAAATCAGGACACTTAGCTGGATGTTGCTGTTTCCAACACAAAATGGGTCAACATTTGTCAAGGGACTGAAAGTCGCTCTATTTCATGACAATATAATGAACAGGTCTGCACCACGTCTGACAAGACGGAACGTTTTCTCTAACAAGCGGAGGGACACGTATTGTCTGATAAAAACAAGCCACCACTTATTCCTTAACCATCACACAATACATGAACTATTTATCACCGTCACCAAACAGAACAACTGGGGCACAAGACTACAATGGCAACTGTTATGCTGCTTCCATGGTGTGTGTATGACAAGGAACATTAGGCTTATTAGTGATGTGCACTGTTGTGAGACGCTTAGTGGCTCTGAGCGCAAACACGAACGCAGCGTTCCGCAGCTGGGGGAGGGGGGGCTGCGAGCAATCCAAAAGCGTACAAGTGACGTCCTTTGCATAGCAACCAATGACAGCACATAGTGTACATACGTATGTATGTATGTAATTATGTATGTATGTAATTATGTATGTATGTATGTATGTAATTATGTATGTTTGTATGTATGTAATTATGTATGTTTGTATGTATGTAATTATGTTTGTATGTATGTAATTATGTCTGTTTGTATGTATGTAATTATGTCTGTCTGTATGTCTGGGTTGGATTCACGCATAAGAAGCTCCGGCTTTTTGAGTGCAGAATTTCCTGAAACTACCTACTAAGCATGTGTAGTAGGTCATTACGCAATCTATGTACCAGTAGTTTAGTAGTAGTTAGAGCAGTTTAGTCAGAAGGAGGCGGTGTAATGCCGTCTCGGGGTGGACTTAGGTAGAAGTGGGAGGGAAGTGGGATTTAGATTAGCCGGGGAGGGCGGGGGGATTGTTTCTCTGTGTGTATTTTCCTTGTTAAGAAACAACATATACACACGGGGCCTGATCCAGACCTACGCTCGCAGGCGAACTAACGCTGATCGTAAGCGTAAAAGCGCCATAAAAAACGTTTGGCGGGGGTAATGAAAGGAAGGTAAGGGTAGTGTCGTGGGAGTGAAAGTTTTTACGCTGCAGCGGTAATACGCTCCGCTCTCATGCGTAGGTCTGGATCAGGCCCACGGTTTCTTAAGGTAGCCCTATGACACTCTTAAGTGCCAAAAGGTTTCTAAAAACAGGGTACAGGTTAGGGGCAGGACGGGTGAGTTGGGTGAAAGAACCCCGGAGAGTTAGAAACGCGTCAGTGGAGCCGATTGAATGCAGACATTGAAAACCTTCACCGCGAACTGAAAGCATCTCCAGCGTTAGGATTGCTCCAGGCAGACCCGGGCCATCACTGCAGGAACCTCCTACTATTACACCTATTAAACTGGGCTTCTGGTATGCCGGGGGGGCTGTTTTTAGTGTATGCATTTTTGTTTTAATCACTTACCTTTTAAAAGAATTTTTTATTGGTACCTATGTTTTTTATACTGTCATTGTGATGAAATAAATGTTTCTGGACATATTACACTATGTTTTTTCTTCTCTCTTCACATACCTGAGAGATTGAGGAGGAAGACATCGAGGACACAGAGCATATATTCATCCATTCACCTGTAGTCAGATAGCTGCCTGCACTAGCAACTATTCGGGACTTAGTATGTACTATACCTTTTATCAGGATATTGTCATGATTTTTATCAGTTAAAGGTTAGAATTGTGGTTAGAGCGCAGGGAGGTCCCATACAGTTTTTTCATTTACATTTGCATTTTAGGGGTAGGTAGAATCCCCTTGGTCTGGGACCACCCTGCAGCCTTGATTGTAGCGCTAGGTTCTCCTCCTATTTAATTTAATTTTTATATTAGGTGTGGTTCTGTCAACATCTAACTCACACTTAAGTGTGAATACGATCCTATGATGAGTTGTGTCAGTTTTGTCATTTTCTCTGAGTATCTTCTTGAACTGCATTCACTTCCGCAATTTCGTATCCTTGCACCACAATCCACTCCCAACAACAACATTTCGGGGTGCTATATATATATATATATATACGTGAGAGTACGTGAGAGAGTATCCCAGTACATCCAGTCTGTCTCCTGTCTGTGGCACAGTTGTGTCATTCGTCAGAGCTAGTCCCTTCTAGATTTTCCTTGTCCCACTGTCTTTCTCTCCCACATTCGTCATCTCCTTTCTCGGTCAAGCTTTGTTTCTCATTTCTCCTCCCGGGTGTCACCCCTGGGGGGCCGCGACCTGCTAGGTCCAGCAGCCCAGCCTATCCTCACCAGTAGGGGCTCTAGTGAAGACCCTAGACCCAGACCCTCCATGCCCTGGTTGCGTCATCCGTTACATTCACTATAGGGATTGCTCGGATATCTAGATAGTATGGAGGGCGCTTAGCACACCTTCACTGTAATATTTGCATAAAGTGGGACAGACTGCATGCAATCCAAAAGCGCAACCAATTACGGCACGCAGCATATGAACACACAGCAGCTACCTGCAAATAATCAAGCGTAGTGTGGTGCGCTGTAGTGAAAAGTGAATGAACTCAATGAAATTTGAATGGACTAAAATAAATAAAACAGCATTATAAAAATTAAATAAAATAAAAAAATAATTTTTTTAGCACTGTATATTTTTCAAAACTAAAACAACATAATAATCAAGTGGCATTTTCATATACATATATATTTACCGCTTGAAATTGAACACGCGAGTAAAAAAAAAAGGTCCTGGTGCTGGTTCAAATGTTTTGATGTAAAGAGTCCTCGGTTCCATCTGCGCTCAGTTCTGGAGCATTTGCCGTGGCATTGACTATGCGCCTCCTCCTTTTCCCTCCCATGAACCACCCTTCAAAACGCAATCCGCCACAGCTCCATTTGTGTTAGGGTCTGCCTAGGCCAGAATTGCGCACTCTTAAAAATCAAGCTGCAATACACCGCGCCAACTGGCAGTCACCCACCTCTGGATTGAGCCCAGTGTCACTGGGCTGGATCCAGACTTAAGTAAGTGCTTGAACTTAGTTACTCCTGGGCTAAACCATGTTGATTTTAGGGGGAGTCAAAGTAATTGTATTTTTTGCATGCAGGGATATATCTTTGAATTGCTTACTGCACACAGATACTGACCAGCTTTACTATCACACTGTTATTTAGACTTGGGATGGAAAACATCACCTCTCAAGTCTAATGCTGTTTGCAACAGATGATATATGACACCCCCTACAATCAACATGGTTTAGCCCAGGAGTAACTAATTTCAAGCACTTAACTAGGTCTGGATCCAGCCCAATGACCTTCGGCACTAGAGATATTATATCATATTAGCCATCTTTACTCCTGTTTGAAGGGTGGTCTTTCAGACCGCACTTACGCAATCTACGTAAGGAAAAGATACGTAGATAACGTAAAAAATGTACTACGCATGCGCAGTAGGAAAAAACGCTAAACACCGGACGTATATGTTATACGTCCGGTAGTCTGCATACGACCCATACTGTACGCCCAGGGCTTAATTCCATATTTTTTCAGCCCAATTATAATTTTATTTATATTTATATATAACCCAAGTGCTGTATTTCTTTATTAGACTTATGCTCATATATGCAGAAAAAACAAAGGCCGGATCCAGAGGTGAATGTATCTCGGGGTGCTTTCAAACTGTGCGTTCTCAGAATTACATAGGTACGTATTACATTCCGAATGATGTGCCTTGGGAGGAAGGAGGGTGAAGCACATAGACGTGTGCAGTAATTCTGGCTACACAATGGGGCTTTTTCAACAGATAAACTTCCTAACACACAATCAAAAGACCATTTTACCAGATACCCGTGTGTACTGTCCAAAGATGCTCAAAAATCTTTTGAAACCGTCTGTGAACTTCTGATTTGATCTTTTGGATCTCTTAATATTCCAGATCTTCTGCTATTTTGCAATAAGGAGATTTTTGGACAGTACACACTGGTAAGATATCTGGTGAAACAGTCTTTTCATTGTGTGATTGCAAAGATTATCTGCTGCAAGCCCCAGTGTGTGCCCTGCTTTAGGGTGTGCTCATGTAACTGTATCTGATCCAGACCTGACTGCAGACGTTAGTACGTAAAACATTTGCACGTCAGGTCTATGGCCTATTTTGGACCATTGTGTTAGCATTTCATACTTCAAACACAATACATAGGTTACAGAATCGCTGCTTGAGCATTATGTAGGTATAAAATAACTGTTGTTACTAATACTTTTTTTGAGCTAAATTCATTCTTGGGGCCAGATTTAGTAAGTTGCGGAAAAGGAAATGTGGAGACGTTGTTCTCTATAGGAGAGCCATAGACTAAACTATTCACTAAAGTAAGATGTCTTCCCCGTTCCCATTGCACCATACTCTGATTTCAAAATATAAAAATACAAGGTATGTCTATAAAATAACGAGACTGTGATTCCACCTAGTAAACAGAGCAGTCGGAAGCGTTTATAACTGCATACGTAGTGACCTTGAACATGCGGCAGAATGGGTTCCAGAAGACACAACAGTTACCAGCGTTATTATAACAGTTACCAGCATTATTATAACAGTTACCAGCATTATTATAACAGTTACCAGCACCGGTTATAACTGCACACATAGTGACCTTGAACATGTGGCAGAATGGCTTCCAGAAGGCACAACAGTTGCCAGCATTATTATAAGGAAGTTTTGAAAAAGCTGAGAGAGAGAGTCAGTAAGAAACGGCAACTGTGGAAAAATGGTTTCATCCTTCACCAGGACAATGCGTCTGCTCACACAGCACTTTCTGTGACCCACAATCACATTACTACACTTGAACATCCTCCATATTCACCCGATTTAGCACCTTGTGACTTTTATCTTTTCCCAAAAGTTAAATCAGCGCTTAAAGGGACACATTTTGAGCTAATTGAAGAAAACGGCAGATATGTTGAAACAACTGACAGAAATTGATTTGCTCCATGCCTTCCACCAGTGGAAAACAAGACGACACTGATGTATTAGTGCAAATGGGGAGTATATTGAAGGGGACAAGCATTACATTTGTAATACCAATAAATAAAAGTGAGTTATTTAATCAGTCTCTTTATTTAATAGACATACCTTGTATAGCACAGTGGTGGGCACTGAGCTACCGTCACCTGCGTCTCCCCCTGCGTTTGCTCCTGTTCTTATTCTCTGATTTGTTATAAAGGCAGAAAACCTCCCAGTCATCTGACCCCACCCAAGACATGGCGGTCACCCAGAAGCATAGCAGGAAAGGAGTGTGCAGCTTGTGCTTTTTCCTCCTTCTGGGCAACCCTCCCAGTATCACTGATTCACAGCCTGACTTTTTTCAGTATGATGATACTGATCCTGTGATAATGGGAAACTCACTCAGTCTTACGCCCATGACTTCTTCATATTATTAACAATATTTACCAATATTACTCACTAAGGCCCGTATTCAGAGTACTGGACATATAACATATACGTCCGGTGTTTAGCGATTTTTACTACTGCACATGTGTAGTAATTTTTTATGTAATCTACCTATCTTTTTCTTACATAGACTGCGTAAATGCGGTCTTTCAAACCGCATTTACGCATTCTACGCAAGAAAAAGATATGTAGATTACATAAAAAAAATTAAAATCTCTAAACACCGGACGTATATATGTTATACGTCCGGTGTTTAGCGATTATTACTACGCATGTGTAGTAATTTTTAAACATAATCTACGTATCTTTTTCTTACGTAGGTTGCGTAAATGCACATGCGCAGTAGTAAAAATCGCTAAACACTGGACATATATGTTATACGTCCAGTACTCTGAATAAGGGCCTAATTCCTATGATATGATAATTATTTGCTGACTAATATATATTTTTATATTTATATATTCTTTAATTTAATTAATTTTTTTAATACAATAATAACAACAGGCCCGATTAAGAATTCCGCTTCTGGAACACTGACACTTGTGAACAGGAGCTTGGGTTGAGTAGTGTTCCCTCTTAGTCAGTGTGCAATATAGGCATTGCCTCTTAATGCATACCCACACGGACTTCTCTACTTCCGTGAATTTCCACTCCCTCACAATCTTTTGCTCAGGAATCCGATCACATGTACAAACTTTATTCTGTATCTTGTCCAATGGGTATAAGCAGGAGAGTGTTCCATCTGGAACTATCTAATCTGTAGATGGTGAATGTCACCTCCAGTATAAGGATGCTTTGACCACAGTGTGAAGTATAACACAGTGAAATAGTCTTCCATGCGGATGCCACCTAGAGGCCTATTTATATCATTGCATTCATTTTCCTATATAACATACAATGATACTATGGCCCATTTCACACCTTCACATTTATGTGCAGCCAAGTTATGGTCATTTATTGGTCCCATGTTTTACTGAATTCCATACAGCAGAAGTCATGGTGGATCTTTCATGACTATGGATTTGGATGATGTTGGTTGTTGATACTAGAATGAACTGAAATGTGAAGGTGAGAAGAGACCCTACGGGAGAGATGGGAGGATATAACGCACTATCTAGGACGGGATACTCTGAGGAGACACTTTGTACCTGATGTCATTTTCTGATAGCCTCCTCGGCAGATCCTCTTTGTCCTCCTTTGGTTCTTGTACTTCCTCATCTTTCTCCTCATGTGGACTCTCTTCATCTACAGAACCCTTGCTTTCCTTCGTGGCAGAATCCTTACTGATTGCCTGAACTTCTTCTGCCCCTCTCTTACTATTCCCTTCCTCTCTGACCTCCTCCTCCACCTCCTCCTCCTCTTCCTCCTCCTCGGGGAAGCCTACGTCCTTATGGTTCTCCCCCCTGTGCCACCCCTCTGTTCTATCACTTCTCTCCTCTATTTCTCTCAATCTTCTAACAAGCCCAACATTCAGGAAAAAGAAGCATGCAAAATGGAAAAGAAAAGATGATGGTTAGCATACACATGACATGCAGGAGAAAATAAAAAGTCTGGGGGAGACATGCAAAATTCATCTTTTTCTTAGAAGACTATTTACTATACTCAATAGTCTACACTGAGTTGTAGATAATGAACTTCCATACTGTATATGGCCTGGTTTTTTTTTATTCTTTATGTTTTGTAGCTTTTGTACAACTCATGTAACAGGGGTATGACATTAGATCCCATTGATTACAATGTTATCATTGGTGTTTTTATACCACAACGGTGCACAAAAAGACCAGGGGCCAGATTTACTAAGCTGCGGGAAAGAAAAAAAATGGAGGTGTTGTCCATAACAACCAATCAGACTCTAGCTGACATTTTCTAGCATGTAATAGGAAAGTGAGAGCTAGAATCTGATTGGTTGCTAGGGGCAAAATCTCCACTTTTCCTTTCTCGCAGCTTAGTAAATCTGGTCCCAGGAAAGCAGAAAAAGTGCTACATTCAGAATATTTCTCCTCGCAAAATTCAATTTTATTATGCATATGTTGGATTAACCACAAAAATTAGGAAGACCAGGTGGACCAAGTGTTTTGTTGTGAACAGGTGGCATCTATTGGTTTGTTTTTACGAACGTCCTAACAATCTTGATCACCAATGGTACGATGTTGGACAAATGTGTGTAGTGTGTACACAAGTACACAGGTCTGACTGATTTTTCTGGCATCTCCGGTGCAGCATAGACAGATATCTGTACTGTGTGTACAGAGTCACGATTGTTTTAGCAGATGGTTAGGAGAGATGATGATTTCAGATCTGCTGGTAAATTGATATAATGTGTCCACGGGAATCTCCCTCCTCACCAGGACTTGCAATCATCAGAGAAATTGTAATAGCTATCACTTCTCAATTATGACTGCATACCATAGGAGTGTACAGAACTTTACTATGTTTTATTAAAACTATTTTGCAGACTATTTCAAGTTAAAGCTGAAAATACTGCCTGTATAACTTACTAATATCCAAAAATGCCGCACCAGCTCAATATAATATATGGGGCAAAACGCAAAGAAATAGGGGCTGCTCAGGTCTCAGAAAACATGGAAGTACATATAGAGGAGAGGGTTTGCAGTGGTAACCGTCATCCTGATATGAGACTCAAACGGGCGCACAATAATATATACAAGAGACAGAATCAGAAGGCAGGGTAGGGTAAGAATACTGCACGGAAGTGCGAAGCTAATATTCCTATTAGGGTCTCTTTGCTACACAGTTAGAGTGCGGTGTTTTCCTGGTTCTATGTGCTTAATTGAGATATATGGCTATTCTGTCCTGTGATTTATATACCAATATTTCTCTATATTTTCGCCCACATGTTTTAATATGATTTTTTGATTAAAGATATACATTTTTAAGCACTAAGGTGATTCTGTCTTCTGTATTACTTACTGCCTGTTACACTTAGAGCTTTCTTGCACTGTTGTGGTATTTAATTTATTGGTCGTCTGAGAAGCACCCCTGTATATATAAATACTGGAATATATACCTGTGTGGGCTGTGACATGTATCTATCATGGTGTGCACTTTATATTCATGTCATGGGATCACACTAGAAATGCAGTATTATATAGCTAACCAGTGTTTAACATGTGTGATTACTTATCTATCATTTATTTACTTTCACTTGTTACCTGTGACTTAAGCATTTATTAATTTGTTCTAAAAAAAAAGCACAATGTTTCTTCACGATATATGTCTCTACATTTTCCGTGCTTTAAACCACTTTCGTTTTGTGGCCTTCATCATTATCTTACTTACACAGGCCACAAGTGATACAGGTTTTTTTTAGAGGCATATGTATGGTATGTATATTTATGTATGGTATATATATTTATGTATGGTACATATATTTATGTATGGTATGTATATTTGCGCAATTGTGAGCACGTCCTTTACCACTCTTTTCCACCCATCTGCGAGTAGGCAGACGTCACTGTCAGAATCATGCAAGTATGTATAGGTACAAGGACACGTGTCGGCTTTTTGAGGATGCACAAAGTAAATTCACGCAAGATACGCTACACCAGGGGTTCTCAAGTACCACTAACGGTCCGTGTTTTGTAGGTCTCCCTGCAATACCTGTGGAGCTTTCAAAATGTCACTGTCAGTTATGAGCTCACCCCCAGCGAGGAGATTTACAAAACTTGGACCGTTAGTGGTACTTGAGGACAAGGTTGAAAACCCCTGCGCTACACAAACTCGCACTTGCTATGCTTCAGCACCATGGACCGGATCCAGACCCCCGCGTGCTTTCCATGCGCGCGGGGGTCTGAAATTACGCAAGACAGGGGGGAGTGCACATCCCCTGTCACTCCCCTCTGTCGTGCGGGCTTTATCTGCGACGGGCTTTTCACCCCCCCCCCCCCCACAATTAAAAAACGCAATTATTTTAGGATAAAAAAAAATGTCTTGCGGTAAAGGGAAGGGCCCCTAGATTTCATGCTCAAATGCATTAAGATGGGTCCAAGTAATATTTTTTTTATTTTCTGCTCCAAAGCTTATAACAGAGAGTGTCTTTGGGTATTAATATGACGATGAAATGAGGATAAATCTGAAAGCTGAAGACCCTTATGATTTATCCAATTTTTGCAGCTAGATTATTTAGTATAATATATAATATAATATATATATATTTTTTTTAATAGTTTTTTTAGGTCCTCATTTGTTGGTGGCACAAAAAGGTTTTGTTGTTTTTTATTTACTAAAGATCATCTTTGTGTTGTTGCATCCTAGAAAGTCACCATTAAATATAATCTGCAGGGTCACATTTCACGAGTGATCACATGATGCTGAGAACACACGGCTTAGCGGTGTTGGAAAAAATATATCATTTCTTGGTCTCACCCCTTTCTGCCAGCCCTGGGACCGACTACATGGAAACCCAGCAAATGGTGGGGTATACGAGAGCACCCATGGATTTCAGTCCTACCATTTACTCCAAAGCATAATAAATGTGTGTTTGATGGGAAAAAGGTGTAAATTGCTGCAATCACACAATAATATTTCTCATGAATAATGTCTGAACATATATATAACGTATAGAACATTCTGCTCACTTTATTTTCCGGTTCCCCCGCGGCCGCTCTGACTGTACGGACATGTAGCTGGTACTGCTGAAACGGGAGGCACTGCTTGTCCTGGACACGGCGGAAACATCACTCACATCGCTGTCCGACGACTTGTTGGATACATTGTCCGAACCTCTCTGAGGATCCCGACCTGACCGATACTGAAACACAGAAGAACATACGGCAGGTCAGAAAGTCTTTCCTGGGCCTCAGAAATCTGCTGCCGACCGTAACCCTATAAAACTGAGAGTTCTCTCTGCAGGAATTATATAAGGAGACGTGTGGAGGGAACTGAAGTGACTTGGAGCAGGGGCTCTCAAGCAGTGGTATGTGGAACATTGTCTGATGGCATGCAGGGAGATGAGGAAGGGCTGTAAGGAGGTAGGAGCTTCTGGCTGATAGTGGTACTAGACTTTTACTATGTGGAAGATGAGAAAGTCTGTGTTCAATTACAAGCATAGACAAACTCATCGGGCCTGATCCTGAGTAACGCTTTGCAGCCGATCTGCGCATGCAACGGGCAGATGTTGCCCGGCGTTGCTACGGCAATGCCCGATCCTGGATCGGGCGTCCGTAGCAGCGCCGTAGGGATGCTGGAGG